>JAHWFP010091093.1:36455-59195 GCA_023313725.1 Lithobius niger | reverse complement strand
AACTATGATAAGGACATTTCGACATACCTACTATGACCATCGCTTCACACTTCCCCCAACACCGGTCACTTGCTGCTGTATATTGATTGTTTTTCTCAATTTACTACGACGCACATTTGCTACGATGTACTTCTACCCCAATTATGTTTCCATCCTTCCCTCTCCCAAACGAAGGATGCATAGTATATACGACACAGTTTCACCTCACTTCTTGCATGACATCCTCACGAACCATTAAACTGACGGCCGGTCCTCTGGCTTATTCTTTAAGTAAATGTCAAGGCCAAAATTTGGCATTACGTGGCACAAATGGTTTACAATTTAAGTAAAAGTAATAATAGTGAACATACAGTGGATCCGGTTTGAGGCCCAAGTTTACACCACACACGAAAACCACTCAAAAACATGTAATCATCTCCTAAATCGCTATGTTCTTTCATCAGTGGATTATCAGATGCGGAAATGAGTAAAAGATGAGTTTCGTTCTATAACCCATTGAAGCCCAATAAGAAACGAAAGAATGATTTGGAATGCGCGCGAATTAGGCTTCTCCGGCATACACACCCTGGAGAAAAACCATTAAATGACATCGATAGTGGTGCTACAAATTACCGTTTTAAGTCGTCTCAACACTTTTGCGCGCTTTAAAACCAATAGTCTGTGGATTTAGAAAGCTGTTGTAGTCAATTGGAATCAATTTAGAAGGATATCTAGTATGTGTCTAGTGTAAACTTTAGCCCAATTTGATAACCGTTGACATCAATAGATATTCAAAATATTGATATGGTGTCAATCACTATGTTTACATGGCCACAAGAAAGCGCATTCTAGCGATGCGCTTTGAAATGCGCATCAAAAAACGGCACCTGTTTACAAGACGAAAGATAGCGATTAGGGCCAATGCGCTAAGGAATGCGATTCGACCAGTGCGATCGGTAAAACCCTTTCTTCCTGCCCTCCCTTTGGCAAAGAGTGAGCAAGTCCCACGCTGCTCTACCCCCTGCATGTTGTAAACTAGGTCAGCTTACACCCAAGTAACTAAATGTAATTAAAACTTAGTGGTCTTCCTAGTCATGCACACTTATTTTCAGTTTATTTACCTAAAATTCGAATGGCACCAGCACAAATTACATGGGTGCCGTAACTGTGTCCGCCATCTTTACCATGCTTTCTCCAATGGCTCAATGCGATTGCGAGTGTTTACATGCACAAAGACGATGCGATACGGATTTTGAAACCACCTCCGTGAAGCGCATTGGGGGAATGCGCCACGAACAGAGAAAGCGCCACGAACGGCTGTTTACAAGACCCACGGAGGCGACACGGACGCGATGCGCATCGTTCTGAAGCGCTTCGAAGTGGTCATGTAAACGTAGTGAGTGTAAATTGATATCAATAAAAATACAAACACGTACGTAACAGTGATTAATGCATGGTGGTGACGTCACACTAACACATACCCATGCTAAAAGAGTCGTTGTTATATACGGCTAATCTGATAACCCTTACACGTCATCGTGGGTTAATTTTGATAACCCACACTTTTTTTTTTATACAAACAGTTTTGACGGGGTCTCCACAATCCCTGCACCACCATGTGACGCTGCACCGCGTGACATATAATGACCCACTTTTCATAACTACACAATAAAAATTCAACCAGCACACCCCATTGTAAAACCAGCATAAACAGGCACATTTGTGACTGGCGACATTTTTCGTGCCAACACGTAAAAAAAAACCATGTCGCGTACTACGTTGACTGCACAAGCTAACCCTAACCCTGTGCCAAGAGGTTCATGTGACATTGCTACCCAAACACATAGCTGGGAAGCTCAACAGGATAGCCGATGAGCTGTCACGCTCGTATGTGATACCAAGAATTTACCCCCTATAAATTTTCACCCTATAAATTCTTGGTGATACTGACCACGGAATGAAGGATTTGCAGGATATATTTCTCAGGTGGGGGACACCATGGATCGACCTTTTCGCCACATGGCATAATCGTCAATCCCACGCTTTGTATCCCCTTTTCCAGATCACCACACGTGCGGCATCGACAGTTTAACCCTGAATTGGAAAGATGCTCGCCTACGCCTTTCCCCTTTTCTTCCTTCTGCTGAGGGTTTTGACCAAGATTCAGGAATACAACAGCCAGTTCCTTCTCGCGGCTCCTGCTTGGCCCAACGCGCTGTGGTTTGTGGACTTCTTGGAACTGGCCAAAGAAGATCCGGTTCCCTTTCCGCTTTCATTGAACCTGCTAATGCAACCCTTCACCCTTCACGTGAACCTGGCGTGTCTACATCGTCACGCATGGACACTTTAACCCTGAACCTGCGTGCAGTCGGGTTTTCTTCGTCGGTTACTCGTCGCCTTCTGCGGTGTCGCAGGACATACCTGGCACTGAACAAGCTGTTGATCCGTGCAATCCGTCTGTGTCTTTGGCTGCCTTCCTGGACAATTGTTATCAATCTGGGCTGTCTCCCATCGCCATCAAGGGGTACCGGACTGTCATCATCCCGTTTCTGACCTGCCTTGGTACATCGGAGGCTGGCAACTGCAAGACGATTTCTCGTTTGGTACATGCATTTGATAAGCTCCGACCGCGTGTCTGGTTTTTGTTTCCATACTGGAATCTTCCCCTGGTGCTGTCCAGTCTGATGTTGTCCTCATACGAGCTCCTTCACAAGGCAACATTTCTCAGCGGTGTTCTTAGCGGCTATGGCCACGGCTGCTTGCCAAAGCAAATTAGTTGCCTTCTCTAGGGAGGATGGCCATATTTGTTTCGATAAGGATTGGTCCACAGTGACTTTGTCTCTTCCTGTTGAATTTTATGCCAAGAATCAGCAGCCAGGTGAGGCCCCACATCGGGTAGTTATAAAGGCCTTGGCTCCGGTGGTGGACCTGTCAACGGTTGAATGTTCCCAGTGCCCGGTTCGCACCTTGAAAGTTTATCTCGAATACACCCAGCTTCCAGCGTCGACACAGCCGCGACAGGATATCCTCCCCCTGTTTCTGGTGGATAAATTGTCTGTGTCTGTGACCCTAGCTCCTACTCCAGTTTCTCCATCGAAAATTGCAGTTTGGATTTGTGATGTGATCCGTCGGGCTTACGATATCATCCCCAATCATCTGGATCTACGCCCAGAAATGCATGTGCATGAACGGAGGGCGTTGGCCTACTGTTAGACGAAATTGTGACCGCCTGCACTTGGCAGAATAAGAATACTTTCATAAGCCAATTTATGAGTGAGTGGCTTTATTGGAGGTCCACTGATGAAAGTGCATGTTACGGCTGGCAATGTAGTGGGCAAGAAGTAATGCCCAGCTGCAATGTAGAAAACATTGCCAATTTTATTCAGGTGGGTATTTTCATTGATTATTGTAGATTTGTTGTTTGTATCATCTGAACGTTTTAGCTCTGGGATTAGCTTGATCCGCCTCTTCTGGAAAGTCTGCTAATAACTCAAGGTCAGTAATTTCGGATAGTAGTGAAAACATTAATTTTCAAAGAAAAAGTTAGTTGTTATTTAACCTAAAATACTTACCTTCAGTGTTGACCCACCCACCGTCCCCGCTTTCGCTAAACAGACAAGTTCTGCAAACGAAATGTGGCGAGTGGTGCTGCATGCTAGGAATGAGCATGCGTGCCACACAGTGGAGTGCTATGAAAGCCTCTTAAAAGTACAATTTAAGGTCTTTGAGCATTTATATAAATGATATAAAGCTAATAACTAAAGGTAAGTATTTTCGGATAAGTCAAAACTAGTTTTATCTTTAAAATTAACTCTTCTTTTTTTTTTTTTTTCCCCTAATTTTTCAACGGTAGGAGTTACATTCTTGAAATGTGCCCCACTGGAAAGTTGTTTTCAAGCTGCATAAAAGAACTTCCAAATCAAGTCAAAATTTGGTAAAGATTTTAGCACTGGGATCAACATCTAAAACTTGTGGCATTCCCTTGTAAACCACGTAAACCAAGCTTTCCACCGTGTACTCAGTTGTCATCCCAGCATTATGTTGGGCTGGGAGTTAAATGACTACTGAATGGTGTGTGTGTGTGAAATAAACATTATGGTTTTGACTTATTCGGTATGTCGCTTTGTCGTTTGCATCCGAGACATCAACAGTTAATTGGTGATTTAAGTCGTTTCTGTTTTTTTTTTTTTTTACTGTAGTTGTCCCTAATGTGGTCATTGGGTGTCTACACTTCCCCAGTCATTGTATCTGTGCTTTACAAGCGAGGTAAGTAAATCTATAGAGGCATTCCGATTGTCATCATCATGAAACACAGTTTAACAGTATCCTTTAATCACAGGGTATATAACATTGGAAGGAATTGTTAGTATCCTCAAGTTTGCTGCGGCTGTAGGCCTCATTATCCTGAGCTCCCTCTGGGTAAGAGGTAAGTCAAAAGAATGAAGATAATGTATGTGTTCACTGGATGACATCATACCGTTGTTACCGTTTTTTGGGTTGCTGTTAACAGGTATGGGACGCTGGACAAATCCCGACTATACTACATTTCTGGTTGTGCTCCAGAGTGCCCAAAATCAACTGACTCGAGACTCAAAGGTAACTATCTACCCATCTATCCATTCTTCTGTCTGCCTTTCTTAATGGCACGTACTTTTTTTAACACACTGCACTGAAGCGCGAGATACGGGTGATCTGTTTCTAACCTAGTACATAGTACTACATACTGTGAATGATCAAAATGTTTGGTAACAAATGTTCTCATTGATTTTAATTACACAAGTAGGCCTTTAAAACATCCGACTTGCTATCGGTGATGACTTACTGATATGGTGGTACATGCGTACTGCTTTATCGTCTTTCAACTCGTTCACTTCAGACTGAAACAATTTCGTTGTTACAGTAACTGGTCGATTTGAATGTTGCATAAAAATCTTATTATTTCAAATTTGTTTAGTATATATTTTCGTCCCACTGTTATAGTAAAAAAAATACAAGTTTTCTAATGGTACCAATGATTAAGACTACTGTACTTGTTTTAATGTTTTAAAATATTAACGTGTACTATGCTGGGGATGAATAGTGGTGGCGAGAAATTATCTCAATCTGTTACCTGGTGATTAAAAACATTAAAATTGACAAGTAGTACTACTTGTGGTCAAGGTAGCAACGGTTAACATGGTAGTGCACTTTTGTTACACTAGGGAAACGTGTCGAAGATGCAGATGTGTGACCTCTGGTGTAGTTTGCTGTTCACTACGCAAATTTAAGATGATTTCTTTGGAAAAACCTCAAACTTTGATTCTGGAGATGTTCTTGTGTGTTGTTCTCTATCCGCAATTTCGGTCAATTTTCCAAACTGATCGCTATGGGTTGTAATTCTTCACCGTCCCCTTGGCCATGCAAAATCTTCGTGTCGTCTGGTTGTCGCAACTTCACCCAACTCGGCTGTACTTCTTTGGCCACGCAGTTTAATTTTCCAAGCCGACGCTACTTGTCACCGCTGCTGCTAATGTGTCGTAGCCTCTTCCATGTTTGGTTTCTGCTTTAAAACCATCCAATATGAGTTGAACTCTCGCCTCTGCCGTTTAATCGCCGCTCGGTTTGCAGTTCCTCGCTAGCGGCCATAGACCAAGTTCCTCGGTTTGACCATCCGATCCTTTACTGCTAACATCTTTCCGCCGCCTTTTGCTGCCCCGTTTGCTTCATGATTGATCCCCAATCACCGATTGGAACTGCAGGGCTTTAATAGTGAAGCTTCAGGTTCAATGTCTACTGCCACCAACTGTTTCGAGTCTTCAATGTAGAAGCCAAACTTGAAGTACTTAAACCTTGTTTATTACGTAATAATCATGACAATTTTGAATCACGTTGAGACGGTAAATTCTCAACAACAAGAATTAATGAGAATCGACGCTCGGGCTCTGAGGCCTTAAGCTTTTATGTGCTCTGGCCGGTTCCATGGGTGCAACCAATCAACACAATAGTTTGCTAACAAATCCAGTTTTTGGTTACAAAGTCTTTTAACCAATCCTGGTCAACAATACTTAGTGGCCACGCTCTCCACAGGCCGCGCTATAGGTTCACAGGTAGTTTTGGCACGATCCAAAGTCAGCAAACAGCAGGCACTCATTTTCCCACCAGCCTAGCACAACAGAGTAACAAAAAGATTGCATGAGGTGAGTCAAATGTCCGTTATGCATTGCCCACCATTGTGACAATACAATCAACCTACAAGAGGAACATGCAGTCTTGTCATCAACCTGCTTCCTGGACATAACAAAAAAGCATCTCTGAGTTATCAAACTCTATCTTCTTATATTAACATAATGTCAAAATACGTTGGATTTTGAAAATCTGAGACTCACAGTTACGCATCACTAAAAGTTGTCATGTAAAAGACAATTACAGGCGACTTTTCAATGGCCAATTTTCTTCAGGCAAAGTCCAGGCCACTGCATGCGACTGTACAAACGTTTACAATTTTGTGTACATTTGTATAGTTGCTTGCAATGTCTGGGACTTGACCTGAAGAAGGTGGCAGATCATTAGCCACTGAAAAGTCGCCTGTAATTGTCTTTTGCATGAAAACTTTTGATATTTGTGTCGACTGTAAGTCTCTAACTCTATCTGGCCAGAAAGCGAAGTGTACTACTGTATTTAGAAAATGTATCTAATTTATGTGCTCAAACAGCTAGGCAACTAACTGATTGCATCATTTTCTCATCAACAAGAACCAGACTTTTTATTTTATTCTGTAATGTATTTTCTTTATTCTGTATTGCAGAAAGCCTTGATGCGTTACGACTTTGATTTTTATGCTTGGCCTGTGGAATTTAATTACAATGAAACACTAACGTACGTAAACAGCCCAATTGACTTGTAGTTTTAGTTATTAGTGAACTATTGTAACATTCTTCTCCTTTAGTGATGAGAGCAAACCACGAACATATACCACAAAGAAACCTCGCCGTGTATCTCTCTTGGAGCGACTTAAAACCATGCCTTGTCAAATTTTGGGGTACGCTGGATTTTTACGAAATAAAAATAATTGTAATTCTACATCCGTTATTACAAAAACTACTGTTTTCTATGATTCAGATATGTAGTTGCCCATACTTTTGGCAGGCGTATGGTATATCCTGGAACAGTGTCTATTTTACAAGCAGCTATGGGTAAGAAGTTTTAAAATATTATTAAAAAAAAGCAGTTTAGTGTTAGTTCAGTTGGGACGGCATGGCCTGATATTGTTAAAATAATATTAACAGGTTGTCTGTACTGGGGTGTGTGTCTTACACATCAGAGAGGTTGCCTGGTTCAGACTGGGAAAATGACAGTGCGGGGCTAGTGTTTATGTTGCTTGTTCAGTCAAGTAACCTGCCGCTAATAGAAATGTGTGCAACACATGAGCACATTGAGTTCTTAAGTGTAGTGTATGTTTGGTGAATTCTTTGATCTGTCCGAATCGTTTTGAAAAGGTCGTACAAAGTTAATATTTTTTTTACATTTTCTATAGGCTCACGTTTTTTTCGGGGCAAAGTCTTGAATTTGATTAGTACTCTCATCCCAATACTTAAATATTTTAAGAACATAGCTCTATGAATTCTTAAAATATTTTCATGATGGATTTTCCTCTTGACGATTCACATTGAACTTCTGTGGGTATCTTAATTATGAATGCAAAGAACTAAGTGTGGACATATCTGTTGTAATTGTTATGTGAGAGCGAGTTTTTTTTTTTTGAGGGGGGGGGGGGGGAGAGGAAACGACACTGTCAGGAGAAAACTTCGTATTGAAAGGATGCTGCTGTACAGTAGTTGGAACTGTAACTGTAACCCATGCTGGTAGTAAAATCTCAGCAGCATTGTAATAAACTACTGTTGTGTTCTTTGGTAAGGTTTGTAATGCATTAATCTGTTATTTTTTTTGTATGCTAGCTCCAATGTTGCTTCAGGGACGTACTAAGCTCATTGAAGAGGTATATGATCAAATCGTCAAGTTTCATTGAGTCTACTAGTGATGTTAGTCATTGTCCTTAGTTCTTAATCTTATTGTTTTAGCACGGTGGGGAACGTGTCAAACTTGTTAGCCAGGAAGGCAACACGATCGATGTAATGGTGGTAGATCGAAGAGGACAAAATGCATTTCGTAATGGGGACACCATGGTAAACTAATTTGAATGCAGCGTTGTCAGATGTGATAGCGGTACTAACACTTCTTATTTTGAATTTTTGATTATTGCATTCTTTTGTGTAGTTCCTTGATTATACTTCAGAATGGCTTGCATTCAAGTTTAATCTCCAGTTTTCTGTATTTAGTGGCCTGTCTAACGTCGATAAACCACCTCCTGATTATCTGCTTGGGTTCACTTAGTTGTTCCCCTATGTATAGGCCACGTTTAAATATTGCTTGGTAAGAGAAGGGCTTCTAGAGGTCCACCCATACTCAGTTGGCAAGTTTCTTGTCTGAACAAAAAAAGTTTCTTTTATTTCTTCCTGTAAAATCTGAACGGTAAATCCTCGATTATCCGAACTAATTGGGACAAAGGGTAGTTCGGATCATCGAAAATTCGGATAATCTAATTAATGTTAATAAACCAGCCGTACTGCATGCAAGGGAAAAGTTACGGGCAAAACCGACATTGTTTACCTAAATAACCTTTATGCATATTTTCAAGATTGCCTTTCAGTTAAGTAATTGATTGCGATTAAACTATTTTCCTTATAAATAGTTTAATAGCATTAATCGATTAAATTAAATGGTACTGTACCATAAATTAAAAACTAAAATCCTTATGAATATGAATGATCAACGTTCATTTGGTATAAATCATTCTATGCAGGCAGTAAATCTTGCGGTAGGCCTAATCATAATATATATTTATACCTTAATATTTTTACGTTGTCAAAACTGACGTGAAATTGCTTCTGTGTGATGAAAATAGCACTTGGTTTAAGCGAACGGAAGCTAACTTGTTCAACAAGCATCGTTCGGCTGCCATCTTGTCGTGGTCGCAATCTGAGAATCCCGGGGAAATCCCCTTTCCTGCTGCCACAACGTCACTGCCTTATTCCTCCAATTAACTGCTCCGTTTCAAAAGCCGTTGGCTCAATCTGTAGTGTCATTGGGGCCAGTCATAATGTGACGTCTTGCGAAGCAAGTCCAGGTCGCCTCCATTGGAACTAGTTTGAGCGCTTTCTTTGTGAATGGCGGGCTAGATGCCAATGATGGCGGCTCACGACAGATTGCAGGAGCGCTCGACGATATTGACGATCGGCAATATTTGAGGCCATATAACAACTTTACTTTTACGGTAATAAAAATATTACAAAAAAGATTTCGGAGTTGGTAAAAATGCTGTGGAAGAACGACCACTGGCTGTTAGCATTCCAAGAATGCCTGGGTTCAGCAACTATTGATATTTTCGTTAGGCTTACTCGTAGTTTGCCAGTTTTCTCGGCCAAGGGCAGTTCGGATCATCAGGGTGTTCGGATAATTGGGGTTCCGATAACTGAGGTTTTACTGTATTCATGGACTTATTTACCTCTTCGGCTGATCTGGCAGTTGCCCTTCAGCTCTGAAGGGATTGATTACTCCCACTATCTTTCACAATGCTAAAGACAATACCATGCCCAGCTAAACCTGGCACCTTGAACTGTTGGTTCCACATCATTCTGCACCCTGTTAACAATTGTATGCTTGAATTGAAATATTGTAACTTATGCACGTCCAAATAAAAAAGTATTCTGCGCTATCGTAATAAAATAACAATTATATAACAATAAACTTTCAGTATTCTGCAGTTTAAATATGTAGTTGTATGTTCCGTTTTCAACAGATTTAATTTTAGAAACTGTTCGGCTACTTGTTATCACTAGAACTTTGATTATTACTCAAGATCAGTTACGATAGTTCAGAAGAAGTAACAATGAATTAAATTTACCAATCTTTAAGCCCTGTGCATGCCATTTTCTATGAACTATTGGGGGGCAAAAGCCACATGTTTGAACATGGTTGTATGATCTTGCATATGGGTCAACCTTTACTTAAACTGATGTTTTGTTTGTTGTAGGTGATTTGTTCTGAAGGTAATGCTGGCTTCTATGAAGTTGGAATCATGTCAACAGCACTGGAGGCAGGGTATTCTGTCATAGGCTGGAATCATCCTGGATTTGGAGGAAGCACGGTAATAGACATTACCATTTTTTCCAAGTTTAGTTTTTAACCCAAAGATACCCAACTCTGGAAAATCCGGAGTTGCCTCAATCATGAAAAGTATTTAACTCGAGGCAAATATGTTGTGTGACAGCCACCACTAGTCACATACTTCAGTTTTGATAATGGTTTAATGGGGTACCGTTAACTGCATATTAACCCAACAATGCCTGGCCCAAGGAAAATCCGGAATTAACTCAGTCATGTAAAGTGTCTAGCTCTTGGAAAATCTGCAGTGTGAATGTTGTCACTAGTCACATACATTGCTACTGATTTTGAAACTATAGATTGTAATCAACTTATAAATCAAACTAATTATTTAGTATTAGGGATTTGCGATACTCGAAAAATTTGAGCCGAGCCAAGTATGCAACTTGTACTCGAACTCGGCTTGGCGTTTGAATCCATACTCGGAAAACCCAAATCTGGTAAAAATGCGATAACGTCGCCAATTTTTGACCGATTTTGACTTTCAAATATATCAAATTCATCGTTTCGACTAGAGCTTGCCAGTGGTGTAAATTAGAAGCCACTAGCTCTAACTATTTTAAAGTTGTATCCTAAAAACTGGAAAACCAGTTGTACACGTTGACTCACACAGTCCATAGCAGCATTTTAGCTTATTATTATGCTAACAAATAAAAAAGACACTTGCAAAATAAATGTGTTCATTAAATACTCGAACTCGGCTCGTACTTGATTCTTCTGTTGCAAATTCGGCTCAGCTCGACTCGAATTAAAATTACTCGACAGGGTTTTTTGCGTGTAAACTGTGTAAATGCTGCCAGTCAGTGTCAATTTATTAAATATTGAACTTTGAAAGAGAAGGTATTTAACAGGTTCCTTTACATGCGTTCCACAGTTGCTCAGGCTCATGTAGGGTTTTCCCTTCTCCTGGGCTAGAGCACCATTGGGTTAAACGCCCATGGGCGTATGCAGGTAATTTGGAAAATCAGGGTTTGACATTAAATGAAGCTTAACCCATTTTCTTACCTTAACTTCTGTCCAGGGAGGGAGTTTACTCCATCGTGGAAAAGTTGAGGCTTATGCAATTATTCACTCATTTATGTGCATTCAGTCTAGAAAATTGCAATGTCTTAATTCTCATTTACTGACAATTTTAGTTTATTAAATCGTCACTCCTCCAAAAACCGACATAATTAACAGTTAGAACTAGACAGCACGTTTTTCAAAACCTCTGAAATGTTGCTATAGTGTGCTGCTCAGCCAGTGTCTGATGAAAGTGGAAGATTTAGTTGAAAAACTATATTTGAAAATCGAGTGATCGTTTTTACTTTGGAGATGAATGACTTGTGAACACATGCTTACGCTACTTTCAAATTGTTTTTCACTGTCGAGTGCGAATTTTCAACTAACAATGGGATTTCACCTAACGAGTGGTTCCCTTACACGTTAGTCTTCCTCAGGTGTTTTGGTTACGACGTTGGGAGTTTAGCTTTACTCCATTTTGACGAGCGATAAGCATGTGTTCACATGAAAAACTATAGTGAATCTGGCTGAAAATTCGCTGTTCAGATGAAGTCTGATCGAACATTTCGGATAACCGAATTTATATAAAAAAAAAATTAATAGTACATACTGTAAATTATTTAGTTAATGACCATGTTGTTGTAAATGTCCTTGATTATATTTTGCTAAAGTTAGAAAATATAATTTTAACTGTTAGTGTCCCCCCCCCCCTCATTTTCTAACTTACAGTCAGTGATGTTGCTTTTCTACATCAAATTTGTGATAATTCTTACAAACGTACCACATTTGTTTCATGATTTCGATTGTTTTGATTGGTCACACCACTGTACCACAAATCTGTAATCAACTTGCAGTGAAATAGTGTTCACTTGTGTGTAGAACGTATAGGCCTATTGATTTTCGTAACCGGATGTCTTCTTGCCAGAAGCGCACAACTGATAAGTTGCGTGACTCACAACGTGTTTGCGCCAGTATCAACTTTTCAGGATGAAACCATAAAATTAATAAACACGCTCTGGCGCTGACTCAAATAAAAACAAATGCTGTTCCCAGAATGTAGAATTGCTGGTGGATTTGAAGCTTGTTTACAGTAATAATTTGTTTAAATGCTGACTGCTTGTGTTGCAGGTAAACTATTGCAGCGTTCAGTCTAATTACGTTCCACAAGATTAAAAAAAAAAAAAATGAAATCTTGACCGAGAGTTTCGGATAATTGATGTTCGGATGATAGAGGTTCTACTGTACGGTTTGTGCAACAGACCGTGCTATGTTGTTATTTTTTTTGTTTCTAGGGTGTGCCCTTTCCCGAGCAGGATGCAAATGCGATAGATGTGGTTATTCAGTATGCCATCCATCGGCTTAAGTTTAAGCCATCATCTATTATGATGTTTGCGTGGTCCATTGGGGGCTATCCAGCCACTTGGGCTGCCATGAACTACCCCGATATTAAGGCTGTGGTAAGAATTGTTTACAGCAACAGAAATGGCAAAATGCTTGGAAAGAAGCCCAACCTTTTGTCTGATTACAGGTGCTGGATGCCACATTTGATGATCTGGCTCCTTTGGCTGTATCCAAGATGCCATCCAGTTGGAGTAAATATTCATTTTTTTTTTGTATCATCATCAAGAGTTGCGTTAGAAACAACGAGTGTTGGGCCATGTTAAGGTGGTGTCCCATCGTTTGACAGATCACAGCTCCCAACTTGGTTATTTTTTGTACTACAAAATGTAGCCATCTTAAAACGAATTTTTTTAAAGCTTGGTTTTCATTGACAATTGCTCATACGGCAAATCTGTTGGTTTGTAGATCTACAGCACTGATGCTGGATTGAATCTAATTGAATTAAAAAGCAATTGTACAATAAATAAGAAATAATTGTTATGTTGTGCACTTTATTGGCTTTTACAGGGTTCGTACACAAGAGACGAAACCATTTTCAAGGCCTTTTCAAGGCCAACTGGAAGCCAATTTCAAGGCCATTTGAACACCAAATTGTTAAAAATTACCTTAAAATAAATTCAGTCTTTTTGTTCCATTCTATAAATGAATATACAACATCCATTTAAAAGGTATTTATTTTGCCCCCATCGCGGGACAAGTTGTCTTTCCAATTAACCCCCCCCCACTTATACGTGAATATGAACGAAGGCATGTCGTATCGTTAACAAAAGATAAGCATTAGACTGACGAACTATTTTTTTTTTTCATTTATTTATGAATTTAAGCATAAATTGACTGTATTTCATCAAACATAGTACGCTAACAAAATTCAAGGCCATTTCAGGGCTCTTACAAAAAAAAAATGCCAATTTTCAAGGCTTTTCAAACCTTGACTTTTGGGTTTTGAAATTTAAGGCTTTTCGAGGAATTCAATGCCATGTACAAACCCTGGTTTTATTTTTTATTTATTTTTTGGACTGAATCTAGGCAACGGTCAAACTTTTATTTCCGTATATTGGCTGCGGTTTCTATGCGAACCAATACAGTAGTTTGTTTTTTTGGTAAAAGCTGTGTTTGACTGAACGTTAAATAAGTAAAGATGCTTACAAGAACATAACCTCCCAACAAAATACACATCAATATTTCTCAATACTCCACACAAAGTATATTCACAATCGTTTATTCGCCCACCGTTACTTCTTCCTTTGTTGTAAATCCTTTGTAAAATGTGGCAAGTGGAAGACATTTCCTTGAATGCTGGCAACTATATTTACAATATCCCACACTTAAGTTGGCATGCTTAGACATTCAAATGTGAACCCTGATGTGTCATTACGACGGCAGCAGCTTTTGTTTGGTTGATACCATGTGATCCCTCTGGCCCTCGCTAGGTGACGTCAAGCACAAGTCAGCGCATAGTTTTATTATTTTTTCCCAAGTCCGTGAGGGGATACCGAAGCGCTGCATGAGACAGTTACGAGGCAGGAAAAAATCTCCCATTAAAATAGTCATATTTTGCCAGTATTTTACCGACTTTTTACTACTTGAAAAGGTCTTGGCCAATGATGCAAATTTCAGATTTCAAGCCTCCAGCTCAAGCCGTTGTTAATTGACAGAATACAGTAACAGCATGTTATTTATTTTTTATTTATTTATTTATTTATTTCTGTATGTTTCGTACACAATGTACAACGTAAAGGATATAAAAAAAAAAAGTTGAGTAAAGTACATTGAGGGCAACTACAGCTCAGGGAAAGAGAATTAGGACAGCAGAAAAGAAATACTCTCTATTTAAAAGAAAATAAAAGAAATACTCTCTAAAGAAATACTTTCTATTTTTGGCAACAGAAACCTGTCCAATTCTGCCCATAAACCAAACAATCAATTTTGAATGGCCCATTACTCGCTTGGATGTCTTGCCCACAGAATTCAGTTGTACATTTCAAATACACAACTTCGAATACTGAAAAAATTCACAAAGTCCAATAACGCACAATCCCAATCGCCGAAATTAGTCCAATTTCGCAAATTTTCGACAATTCAACCGGGGGAGGAGGATGGTTGAACTGTCGAAAATTTGCGAAATGAACTAATTTCAGCGATACGAGATTGTGCATTATGGTATTGGATTTTGTGAATTTTTTGTGTGAATTTCTATACTCTTACAGTATCGTGTGTTTCCATATTTTTAAATACACAACTCTATATTGTCAGCAATGCTGACTTAATTTGCTTTGCTTATGTAGTTTATGTTGCAAATGGCGTAGTTGTTAGCCTTCTGGACTTACCATTGTCATCTTGCTGTTTTAGAGCCTTTGATTCTTCGTACAGTGAAGGACCATATGGACCTTAACAATGCTGATCAGCTATGCAGGTAAGCTATTCGCTGTCTGGTAATGTGTGAATGAATATATTTAGTTCATAAAAAAATATTGGTTATAACGGAAGTTATGTGTCAGCCGGAGCCTTTGCGTTATTTATTTGCTGTATTTTCAAACTGATGGTACAGTATTTTAAAATTTTTCATTTTTGGTTTAAGGTATCCAGGACCAGTCTTACTAATCCGACGAACCGAAGATGAAATGATCACGACAGAGTAGGTAGAAAGATGCTGTAACTAGAATTGCTGGGCGTTCCATCACATTACATGAGCGAACATAAGCACATCCAACGTTTTTACGGTCACTAGATCTGAACAAACCATCAAGCTACTTGTATTTTAAATGAAACCATTGCTGGCGAATTGGTGTGTTGGAAAGCCTAACGAATCTTGCATCCTGCACCCTTGAGTTGACAAAAGGTGAGGTAAAAAGGCTTTAGGAAAGTTTCTTACTTGTGCTTATCCATTTTTAGGGATCCTCCAAGTGTAAAGTCAAACCGTGGCAATCATCTGCTCATCAAATTCATGCAATGCAGGTACTTACTATAAAGACAGTTACTGCTGTAATGATAAAGGGGAATGCAGTGCCGTGCAATTGGCAAACCAAAGTTCTGGTTTGTATTTTAAAGCATTATTTTTTTATTTTGGGTAAAATAAAGAACACTAACTCACAATTTTGCTTACCAAGTGTCCATAAAATCAGAGAATGACAAGAATGGTAGTTATATATTTTCTAGCCTCACTAAGGATCATTAATTTTTGGGTCTGTAGCTCGTATTTTTGTTGCATTGCTGCTTTTAATTTCTCATCAAAAAATTGGTACATCAGGGCGTGAGAACCTACTTGTTTGTTTTAAATGGACTTTATTAATCGGCTTCAACAATCCCTGCACGCAGTACGTCATTCTTGGGAGACTGATTACTGCTCAATCCTCACACCTCACTCTCCTTTTTCTTCTTGACAAATCTCTGAAATTTCACCTGCACGCACGCATGCAGTTTCAACGCTTTCCGTGCTGCTCACTGTGTGCTCGAGAGGTTCTCCAGGCTCAACAAAAGCCACACCTTCTCTACCCACTCCTTGAGTACTGTTCCAATTTTCCAGGCACTGTTATGAAAATGCAGTTAGGCCACTTGAACCTTGTCAATACATGTTAACTAAGTGGTGAAAATCTGTGTTGCATCCTGCATCTTCCAAGTGTCGGGGATAGGTTCCGCAGGGACGACCTCATCCTTGGGTACCAACTCACCCATCAGCCCACCAATTCATTCACTTTGGTCCTTCAGATTTCTATGTGCTTGCTCCTGGAGTCACTTGAGGTCATCCGTATGGAATCCGACATACTTTTTTAGACTTAACATTTGGCACCACTTTTTACACTCGACGGGTTGCGCATTCCTAGAACTGCGCTATATTCGTACTGCTCCTTCAGTGAATGCTTTTAAGGCTGGCTTTGACACCCTGTAGTTCCGTCCTTTTTTTTTGGTTGCCTTATTTTGTGTGTTTTTGGGTGGAGGGTGGATGCATTCAGAGTCATTGACTCTGCACCGTCATGCTTTAACGTTATGTGAACAGATTTTTTGTTTCAAGAGATTTTAAGTGGTTCTAATTTCAAGTCGATGGTTGAAGTATTATTTTCAAGTTATTTATCAGAATCCAAAAGAATTCCTAAATAACAATTTAGAGCAAGAAATTTACAAAGTCTTAAATGTGAACATTTTTTCATATACTTCATCCCTAAATCAAGCATATAAAGCTAAAGAAGAAAATCTTATTTTCATTGCATTCATGGTATTCTACTGTATGAATCTCGATACAGAAGGGTTAGAAAGAAAAAAGTTTTAAATGTTTTCTAGAGCATTTTTTAATCGACCTTTCATCAAAAATGAGGTAATTTTTCTTTGCAACTGGTAACTTAGTGGTGAGGAGTTCTACCTTAAGTAACTTCGCTACTGGAAACACAGGCTGATCATTAGGCATAAGTTTTTATTTTATTGTGGAAGGTCAGTTTATTTTTAGACCTTGAATTTGATACCCCTAGGTCTGTAACCACAGAAACTAAACTATAACTGAAATTTGCAGATATCCCAAACTGATGTCAGAGAGTACAGTGGATGTACTTAAGCAGTGGCTGGGTATGGACAAGCTGGGACAGCGTAAGAGTTTACTGTATGTCATTGGCATTCTGTTTAGCTTGAAAAAAATTGACTTATAGGCCCTATTAATTTTTGTTATAGGAACTATGCTACTGCAGTACCGCGTTGAAGATGAATTCTGCGCTTCTATTATTGCCTCTTTCATAGAGCAGCGCCAAGATGCCTTCCCAAGTCTTTTAGGTAAGTTGTGCAATTCAAAATGGTGTAGTTAACTGAAGAAAGTGCTGTGTGTGAACAGAAATAATGTGTTGGACTCCGCTAACAAATATTAATGAGCCATTAGCTCTTTTATAACCTTAGGACAAAATATTAGTGCCATAGTGTTTTTACTTAAAACGGATGTATCCATGTGTTGCATTTTACTGATACCACCAGTTGTATGTCGGCTATAGTTAAAAACGAAAAAATAAATTTGCACTTCTGGTTTAGACGTTATGGCCGATCATCAAAGCCTATTTTTGTCTCCTGCTATGTCATCTTAAATCTAAGTTACTAGTGTTAAAATGTATGCTATGAAGTCAAATAACAGAAAGACTAAATGAATGATGTTTTAATGATTGAAAAGCATGGCAGTAATTATAAAAATGTTATACAAAAAAAGAAGGAATAGTAAATTAAGGATTGTTGACATATTTTCAGGTGACGATATGTTGCAAGAAGAAAAAGTTCGGATGGCTCTTTACTTGGTAAGCAAATGAAATACTGTAAATACATTTGAAGATGTACAATATTAACAAAAGGATTGGCAGTACTGCGGTGTATCGACTTGTTTCAACATTGTCTTCTATTCGGGCCTCCACGATAACGGTGAAACCTCATTTTAAAAAACAAGTTTAAACAAGTTACCGTATTGTATCACTAGAAATATCTGGTTGGCTTGTTTTTTGCATTCTTGATTCTCTGAAAATTGCAGTCCAAAGCTACGAACTTGGGACGAATGCATTTATTTCGTCTTGATGCTTACGCTACTGACACTGGAATAACCTCGCACAGGACTGCAACTGCATGTTAGAAGGCAAGCAACCTGTGCCCACTCCTCGAAAGCAACTCTCTGAAAGTGTAAAGTTTACCTTAAACCCTAAAGTTATACAAAATGTTAATTCTGAAAAGAATGTTTTACACAAGCAATAGCACTCCACCAATCCAGGAGAGAAAATAAAATGCCAACAACTCGTTTCAGGCTACCATTGATTACTCAGTGCACAACACCTGTACTGTACCCTTGTCAACATACCACTGTGCATAGCACTTTTAACTTGTCTTTCCAATTTTAACAAGAAGGGAAATGTAAAGTACACATTCATTTCTAGTTTTACGGTGAAATTTTAGTTCTCGTTCTTGTTCATACAATCTTCCTAACTGTGTTGCTATGTGGGATGTCCCATTTGCAAATGTCAACTTTCATCTTACTTACCTGCATACAACTAACTCTTCATTTTTATGCAATTTTTAAATCACTTCTGGTTGCTTCTCCCCTCTGCTTCGCACGCTCCAACACCACTGTTTCTTTTGCTGCGAGCACGAGTGGTCATCGTTTTTTTCCCTGCACTGTTGGAAGTTGGTTTGGAAAATCGTGTCAGCTTTATACAGTTTTTAATTTGTTTACAAATTCAAAATTGCTTTGTTTACAACAAAAGAAATCTTAAGTTATACTCGATAAAATCTGATGTCATCCATGCTTTTCCTGTTTTTAAATTCCTAATCTAACTTGTAGCCTATTGATTTTCGAGCTATGACTCAAGATGAAAAAAAAGCAAAGGAAACCAAGGTGGAAACTAATGTATTTAAGTCTTGGCGAAAGTTACATACTCAATACAAAATTGTACAAATGATCAAGAAAAATTGTAGCATTAGAGACTAGGTGCATGCAGGACACCAAACAACTATTTGTCAGTAAAAAATAAAAAAAGCTTTTGTATGGAAATTTTTTTCTATTATGAAATCCAGCAGCTTTTGAAAGTCTTTCTTGTTCGAATGTATCACTGCCTTGTTCACAATAAGCACGTTTTACCGAGACAACAAGCAGTCGTTGAAGTAGTTAAACTAGCCTAGGTTGACAAGTCAGTCAAAATTGAAAGTTGCTAAACATTTTGAATTTAAACTTTCAAAAATGTGCTGTACTGTGGAAGACGTGGGGGAAATAAAAAAAAAAAAAATTCAGTAAGAGTCAAGCTCTTAAAAATTTTGGTCCACTAAATAATGTGAATCACTGTAACGTGGCATTCACATTTGTAAACATAGCATACAATTGACATAAAGATTGAGAGCAAGCAGTGACGGCATCAGGATTGAATTATTTGGGTGGCTGACATATGGCACATCTGGAAAAAGAACGGGTGAAGGACTTTTTTTTTCAAGGCAGCCATATTAGGCACTTTTATTCCATTTATTTCAACCGGATCGTAAGCATCACTGCAGCGCAGTATATATTTTTTCAAGTGCACCCCATAAACACTTAAATTAGGTTACACATAATTTATGTTGTGAAGTTGCTACAAAAAAAAAAATAAATAAAGGCTCATTTTATTGACTTGATTTCAAGTTTAGCCTCCAATTTTGTTATTGTTTTATTTTCTGTTGGTGACTTAACTGTTGGGGAGGGGGCAAATTTATCGGAGGTCATGGCCCACCCTGGTCCACCTCTAGTGCCGTCACTTAGCGCAAGGCTCATGCTTTATGTAAAAAAGTCACAATATTAGTGAAACTGCAGCAGCAAGAAGAATGGTTGGCCTGTTTGCACTTTTTCATGCTGTGAACCAGTAATAGAAATCGTGTGTTATGATAAGCGACTGGCTGGTAACTTAATTTTGACTGGCTACAATTTTTACAGATTAAGTTCGACCGATAGGTATCGATTTGGTAGTCTTAATGAATAGTTTAGTCTGTGCTCCTAACTTTTTTTTTTCTCTGTAGGCTCATCAACATATAATAGACTACAGCTCAACACATTGTACACCACTCCCGAAGCAACTGTTCCGTATGCCGTGGGAACCAACACGCCGCCAAGAAATTCCAGAAGGGCCGTGTCCACCATCAACATAGGACGTATCATTTTTACAAATTGAATGTGATAGAAAACTTGGGTTTGCCAAAAAATAGCCATTGCAACTCAGGCAGGAATGCCTGGTAAAGAACGAGGAAGATGACCGGAGAATTGTGTAAGAAGACAATGCCAAGATGTAGAAATCTTTGGTACTTTCTGTAAATAGCGCTTGATCTTACTTGGTAATACGTCATGTTTATTAATGAGTGCAAGTGTGGAGAAAAGCAAACCGAAAGCAAATCGGAGACGTAAAATTGTCTTCTTTAAAGACTCTTATGGTTTGCCACCAATAAAGTTATTGCGTTTTTTTACTGCACCATTGAAAAAAAATGTGTAAGAAATAAAGGAAAATAAAATTTTATTATTTACTGGTAAGTTACACAATTGTATCCAGAATGTAGTTTAATAGGATCATTTTTCTATTAAGCGATTATGGGGGAAATAAGCATTTGACAGGATCATTTTTGTAGTCTGTTTTGAAACTTGTGGTGGTGTGAAGTGTGAACTTTCTCATGGAGAAAGTTTGGCGCAGGCTATGAATACAAAGGCAATTCATTGAACATAATGGATGTCTGGAACCGTAGGTGGTGGAGTCTTTCACTTTTCTTTGTAGTTGTAGACCTAGAAGTAGGGATCTTTATAAAGGCTCCATATGAATTTCGCTGCAGTGCACGAGAATCACAGATAAAATGCTGAAGAGGCTGAACTGTCACATCAATGTTTACAATTTTAGCCTTCCCAATGCAGCGCACGGTATGTACCATAGTTATGGTATGCCAATGCCCGCCGTTTATGTGTTCGTTGTTATGCAAGTGGTGTTCGCACACTGCCATTTAAAATCAAATCAAATCAAATTGCTTTTAATTGTACGACTTGGTACATTGTTTAGACATAATATGGTATGCAAAAGAACATATATGTATCAACTAAGATACTAGAAATAGTAAAAGATAGTAAAAAAAATAAGGAAAAAAAATAGGTACAGTTTTCGGTCAACAGCGTGAGTCAAGTAGTTCTTCAACAAATGAAGTTCACGGGCGGATTTCTTAGGACGGCATGTACTTGCATACGTCTATGAAGTTCTTCATAGTAAAAGAATAAGGGGGAAAAAAGGTACAGTTTTCGGTCAACAACTTGAGTCAAGTAGTTCTTCAACAAATAAAGTTCACGGGCAGATCTCTTAGGACGGCATGCGCTTGCATACGTCTATGAAGTTCTTTGTTTAGGGACTTCTTGTTTCTGCTGTCCACCATCTTCCATACTCAAGAAAGATGCTCCTCATGTAGGTACCTAAACTGGTCCTCCAACCATCAACACCACTAAAAAGCGTCATGCAAAGGGTCGGTATTTCTCAGTTCCTGCCACAGCTGCGCAACTTTCCACACTACTTGGATCTCAAATGTAAGTTGTAACTTCAAAGCCTACTTCATTATTGCTTGAGAAGGGACTCCATCCGGCAGATCTTTTAATGCACCTGTGATATGCTCTGGCAGTTTCAGTCCATAGCTTTTTAAGTAGGGATTGACTAAATCTACTTTTACCAAATCCGTATTGAATCCTGATAATTTACAAGGTTTGGCAAATCGGAACCGGATCCCAACCAAAGCCAAAATAAAACCTTTGTTGATTGTTTCAGCCCTTTGGATTTGTACAGACTAAATGTTCTTTCTAGCTGAGTAAAGTAGTAAGTTGAACGAAGCAAGCAGTCTGCATTAAAGACTGGCCTTGTGAGGATACACAATACACTAGTCTGAGAAAGAAAGAAAAGACAACTGCCCCGACTGGGACTCGAACCCAGGATATCCCGTTTACTAGCCTGGTGATCTACCCCTGCGCTACCGAAGTGACCTCATCTTTACCTTCAACTACCTCTACTCTCCTTCGAATACAAACAAATCCCTTTTTGTCCTCCACAACAATCCACAAACAAGAAACAACGGGCTCAAGATCTTTCAATGCCGCTGCACCTCCAAAAACCGTGAGCTCTCGTTTCCTTTCCGTATGTGTTAGGGTTTATTAAGCCTACTTAGTCTTTATAACAGAAACAATACATCTAATTAATTATACGTATATTTTCATAAATATCATACATTATTTAATGCATGAATCAAATATAACTCATGCCAGACCAAAATGGCTCCAGTGACTAATACACACAAGGGGCACCTTTCAAAGACTGAAACAGTTGTGCATTCCTTTGTTAAGTTTAAAGGAGTTGGTATTTAAGAAATTAAGACCTTCCCTAACATAAAGTAACACTCTTCCATGATCGTTTTTTCGCTTGCTATTTGTTATTTCCGACCACCGCGTAACCAGGTATGCTGAACAGATCCACCTCACCCTCGTCTAGCCAAGTTTCCGTAACTGTAATGACGGAAGGAATAGTAGCAAGACTCTCAACCAGAACCTGGAGTTTCTCAAAATTTGCGCTAAGACTCTGAGCATTTATACCCATCAAAGTAACACTTGCACCTCCTTGTATTAATACAGTATAATTTGAAATGAACTACGAAGATGTATAATACTCATTTTCCTTTAAG
>JAHWFP010091093.1:0-36445 GCA_023313725.1 Lithobius niger | reverse complement strand
AATTTGAAATGAACTACGAAGATGTATAATACTCATTTTCCTTTAAGCGGCTATTGGGCATATTTGCTTCAATGTCAATGACATCCATTGTACAACAAAAAAGAAACAAGAAACAAGAAACAAAGAGAGATACAAAACAAGAACAAGAGAACCGAGAAACAAACAAGAAAGGAAGAACTGTAAACGATGCGGTACAACAAAGGGACTGGCAGTAGTAGACTCCAACTTGGAGAGCTTCAGTTACAATTAAGTTTCTTGGCAATTTGATCAACATAGGTAGTAGAAAACCGTGGTAATCCCACGCTTTGGTGACTTAAGGATTCAATGCACTTTCAAAAGTTTAGAGTAGTATATAGTATATAGCCTAGTGTTCACTCGATATTTGTCCAACCAGTAGTAATTGGCAGTTATTCACAGGGGTGACGAAGTTGCCAGAAATGGGTTAATTCATTGTTCATTTGTGTGTGTGTGTGTGTCATTATCTTAACTTTGTTGGTGTGATAATTAATCCTAACAGCAAACATCAACTACTGCCACGAACAATGAATGATAGACTGGAAGAAAAAACCCAAAAAATAACTTTCAACGGCAAATGTTGAGACAATTTGGCACCGGGCGGTTTTACCTTAATTTTAGCATGCTGAATCCGAATCTGCCCGGTGCCAAGTCGATTTTCTCCTCCCAAGCCCGGAATTCGAGATGGCGTCCAAAAATGGCGACCAAAAAAACATATTTTTGCTTCTAGCGCCTAAACTGTTCATCCGATCGAAAACAAACCAGTTACCAATTGTGTTCAGAATAAAATTTCCTTCAGAAAAAGTTCCATGCATATGTTTCGTAAAATTATCCCTTCTGGCCAAAATTCGTCATTTAAAGTTCTATTAGGCCATTTATGTGTACTATCAGGAGCGTATGGATACAACAGCGCACATGTGTATTATAATTCCTGACTTTAAACAGCTGCAATGTTAGTTCTAATTAAGAACATAATATAAGTGGGCTTAAATGAAAGGTGAAGATGTATATTTTGCGGCAAGGGTAATTTAAACGATTTATTTTAATTAGAATCTAAGCTACGACAGTTTATCTACATTGTAGCGCTTTGATTTTTGGGTCGTTTTACAATAAGTTCAATCTTTAAACCGGTGCAGTAGTCGTTCTAAATTAAATTAAATGGATATAATTAGGCTTAAATGAAAGATGACGATGCATATTTTCCAAAAAGAGTAATTAAAACGATTTATTTTAATTAGGCGCTAAGCTACGACAGTTTGTCTACGATGTAGCACTTTGATTTTTGTATAGTTTACGATAAGTTCCATCTTTAAACTGGTGTAATAGTCATTCTAAATTAGATAAATATATGTAATTAGGCTTAAATGAAAGACGAAGATGTATATTTTCCAACAAGGGTATTTAAAACTTTATTTTTATTAGGAGCTAAGCTACGACAATTTTTCCACAGTATAGTCGTATGCTTTTTGTTTCAGTTTATCACAAGTTCTATCTTTAAACTGCTACAGCAGCCGCTATAACTCAGATAAAACGTTGTACTTACCCTTGTTGGAAAATACATATCTTCAGCTTTCATATAAGCCTAATCACATCTATTTATCAGAATTAGAACTGCTACTACAGCAGCTTAAAGATAGTACTTGCCGTAAAATGTCGCAAAAATCCAGGTACTACAACGTAGATAAACTGCCATAGCTCAGCTTCTAATTAAAACAAATCGTTTTAATTACCCTTGTTGGAAAATATATATCTTCATCTTTCATCTAAGCCTAATCACATCAGTTTGAATGAATTAGAACGGCTACTGCAACAGTTTAAAGGAGGAACTTGTTGTAAAACAACCCAAAAATCAAAGTGCTACAATGTAGATAAACTTTTCTCCTAATTAAAATAAAACGTTTTAATTACCCTTGTTGGAAAATATACATCTTCATCTTTCATTTAAGCCTAATTACATCCATTTATATAATTTAGAACGACTACTGTAGTAGTTTAAGGGTGGAACTTATCGTAAAATGACACAAATTAAAGGGCTACAACGCAGATAAACTGGCGTAGCTTGGCTCCTAATCATTACCCTTGTTGGAAAATATGTATCATCAAGTTTTGTTTGAGCCTAATTACATCCATTTATCTGAATTAGAACTGCTACTGCAGCAGTTTAAAAACAGAACTTGTCGTAAAATGACGCAAAATTCAAAGCGCTACCACATAGATAAACTGCCATAGCTCAGCTCCTAATCAAAATAAATCATTTTAATTACCCTTGTTCGAAAGTACATATCTTCCTCTTTCAACTAATCCTAATCACATCCATTTATCTGAATTAGAACAGCTAATGCAGCAGTTTAAAGATAGAACTTGCCGTAAAATGACGCACAATTCAAAGTGCTACAGCGTAGATAAACTGCCGTAGCTCAGTTTCTAATTTTAAAATCGTTTTAATTACCCTTGTTGGAAAATATACAGCTTCACCTTTCATTTTACCCTAATTATGGTAGTGTATCTTAATTAGAACTAAAATTCTAGTCAGAAGGGTTAATTTTACGAAAAATATGAATAGGACCTTTTCTGAAGGAAATTTTATTCTAAACATAATTGGTAACCGTTTATTTTCGATCTTGATGAACGGTTTAAGCGCTAGAAGCAAAAGACTGTTTTTTGGTCGCTATTTTTGGACGCCATCTTGAATTCCGGGCTTAGGAGGAGAAATTCGACTTGGCACCGGGCAGATTCGGATTCAGCATGCTTAAATTAGGTTAAAATCGCCCGGTTCCAAAATGTCGCAACATTTGCCGTTGAACTCATTTTAGAGCGTCTTTTCTGGTTAAAGTCTTCATGTGTATGAAGCTAACAACCCACTGAACGCGCCTGTTAGCCAGCTCCTTCAGCGCTCTCTTGCTAGTCAGGATACGTCACGGGGTAGCGAGCCAATTGCAGCGAAGCAGGGAAATCGGCCCTACCACATGTATTAAAGTCTCTAGTTACCATGGTTGGGAGCACGTTGGGAGACAGCTTCAATGGAAACAAAACTTCAGCACGTGTTTGAATCAATTTGTTTTCCAGACGAAGGAAAATTTGATGAACTGTTTGTTGATCGTGAATCACTCTATCCTGGACTAGTATCTTTAGCCAACTGTTGTCGACGTCTGTTGGATCAAGGATGTCCGTTGGAAGCAAGTTGGTGGGCACAAGTTCTGCTCGATCGGACGTGGGAAATCCTGAATACGGGTCACTGGAAACAAGTACCCCTCGCTGCAAGAAAACTTTACTCGTACGGAGCCTTCCTCAAAGTTTGGGCCCTTTGCGTTACAGATGACACGTCAGCACAGGTGAATAACAGACTGTCATACGGTTGTTTAATTTAGTATGTATGGGACCGGTTATTATTTATGGCTGATTGTGGTGACCCCGGAGGGATTGAAGGTTGTGACCGACAAAATCCCCCTGACCCCCTCCCTGCAACACAGGGGCTTGGCACAAACACAGGGAGCCGTCATAAAATACTCTTGGTGTACCGACCTTTTTTTTTTTTATTTATTTTTAACTCACCTCTCTATATACATAATACTAATACATAATACATATACATAATAATGAATATAGAGAGGTGAGTTAAAAAAAAAAGGCCGGCACACCAAGAGTATTTTGTGACGGCTCCCTGTGGGCACAAAATACCTGCGCCAGAAAACAAAAAAAATCTCCGCTAGCGTCACTGCCAATAATTATAGAGTAACAATAGTATATTATTGTTACTGTATAATTGTTGATAGTGACGATGATTTCTGAAGCCAGGAGCGAATAAACGCCATACACGTCTGTGGGATTTGGGAGTAGCCATGTTGTAATACGCTTTATATTCCACACGCGGACTAGGCACAAGATACGAGTACCACGAGCAAAAAAAAAAAAAAAAAAAACCACCACCATAACACACAATACCAACAAGGGGGAAGACTAGCCTGAGAAAATGCTCTTCGAATTTCCGAATTTATTTTCTTTCGATTTCTTTCGGTCCAGGCTTCTTAAAAACTGCAGCTCTTTCTAATTCGAGTGTTATCGACAATTCATCCCTACCTCATTTTTCCACAACAACACAAGCCCCCAAACACACTAGTGTAGGCTAAAACATCCCTGAACCAATGGAAGGGGTGCTGTCCAAATCCTTGATTTCGTCAAAACAAACCCATCATTTCATTGTGACTTTATTTACCGATTTTAACGTACTATACCTTGTTGGAATCCTAAGGTCTTTAGCTTTCCAACCGTTCTATCCATTTTATCGTAAACATACAAACAAGGGTAGAAAAGCGCTCGAATCACTCCAAGGACATCGAAATCTACACAATACAACAGCTTCTCAATTCGCCATCATTGTTATCCCACAATGCTTAGCATGCATCATACTGTTTGACGGTTTCAAGAAGTTGTCTCACGCTGACTGGTTGTAAAGAATAAATTGTGGAACAACAATACAGCTTTACTCATAACACACATGGCTATTTAAAGTGGCACTATCACCGATTGAAAGCAGGCACAATCTGGCACCATCTAGCACTACCTAGTACCATCTAGCACTTGCTTGCACCAAGTAAAGGAATTAACAACGGTATGTCTTTTAACGAAACAAACAAGCCACAACCTCCGTAATTATTGAGTGAAAATTTGGTTCGTCCTCGTGCAACTGGGAGCAAGCTACAAAGGTTAACAACATTACTGCTGCTAGATGGCGCCATGGTATTTTCGTTCGCATTTCAATCCGTGATAGTGCCACTTTAATAAAAAGTTTCTTAATAAACACGTTAATCGGATTTATTTAAAGTGTTTTGTTATAATATGTAGGTAACTAGCCGGCGCAAGACAACTTCTTGAACCCGCAATTAAAAACTGTGATGCGTGCTAAGCATTATGGGATAACAACGATGGTGAATTGAGAAGCTGTTGTATTGTGTGGTTTCGATGTCCTTGGAGTGATTCGAGCGCGTTTCTACTCTTGATTGTATGTTTATTTTAAAACGGATAGAACGGTTGGAAAGCTAAAGATCTTAGGATTCCAACGAGGTATAGGGGGCCTAGTACATTCAAATCTGAAAATAAAGTCACAATGAAATTATGGTTTATTTTCACGAAATCGTGGATTTGGACAGCACCCCTTCCATTGTTTCATGGATGTTTTAACCTACACTTGTGTGCTTGGGGGCTTGTGTTGTTGTGGAAAAATGAGGTAGGGATGAATTGTCGATACCACTCGAATTAGAAAGAGCTGCAGTTTTTAAGAAGCCTGGAACGAAAGAAATCGAACGAAAAATATCGGAGATGGATTTGTCAGGTGAATAGGTAACATGTACTTGTAGACATCCAGCCCACTTCGACAGCAAGTCTATTTAGGTAACTTTACTAAGTAAAACGTGGTTTAAAAATATATATATTTATTTTTTGTTTTGTTGCAGGAGGTACTGTCAGTGTGCGATCTCGGCTTGATAATGGGAGTTCCAATCTTGGACAACGTATTAACACGACTAGCAGCAGCCTTGAACCATTTTATACAAGATGGAAGCCATTTAGAAGAAAAAGACGAACAACTAGATGAGGTGAAAGACAGTTATAAATGTATGGCTTCGGCAAATATTTGGTTCCCCCCCCCCCCCCCACGACCTTTTAGAGCACTGGACTAATCCAGATCCTTTCTCCCTTCCTGCTATTTTCTCATTCTCTGTAAACACAAGGCCCATATGGAATGGTGTCCAGATATCTAGTTGATATCTAGTGTCCAGATATCTAGTTGATATCTAGTGTCCAGATGTCTGAGTTGAAGTTATTAAAAGCGGACTTGATTCCATGTAGACACTATGATTACTGAGTCACGGAGGTGAAGGGTGTGTTAGTAGAATGATTTTAATTGGAACCAAGCTGATTTTGCCGCAAAAGAATCTAGTCTCAAATTTAAGAGTTAAAGTGTTTGGTGAACCTAGTTTTGTTGGCAATAACCAAGTAAACTACTGTTAATAACATAGGATAATGACAAGTGATTGTGTGTACAGGTGGGCGAGGGGCTAATTTCTGAGAACTGAAATTACCTCAGTTTATGAAACTGGAACTAACACGCGGGACACTACAACGTCTGAACTGCTAAGCAACCTGCCCGACACCGCAAAGTTGCGCTACTGTTAAACCCAAACCGTTGTTAATGATTTATTATTTTTTTAATAAATTTAGTAACATAGTTGTCATGTTTTGAGTTCATCCATTGCCATGGTCAAAAGAGGCTACAAGCTTCTTTCACCAACTCTTTCTCCTGCCTCTCCCAACCTAGCCACCCGATACCTTACCACGAAATATGAAGTCCATTTCAAGAACAGATTTTTAATGCCGGTAAGCCGTGAAAATATTAAAAATGAAAAAAATTGAGGTAACGAATTACGGGTTTAATAAAATACAAGCACACTCGGTTTAACCCAAAAGTCACACGATATTGTCAGGTGGCAATAGCTAACTGAACGAACTTGCACCACTGGCTTTATGATGGGTTACCGGGCATCCCGAGCAAAGCGAGCAACAGCCCAATGGTCAGCTTCGTCTCCAAACCGTGCGAATGTTGGTTCAAATCCCACGACTGACCTAAATATAGGGCTTAAAAAGAAGTATCAGAAATTAGTTCATGTGACTAAGGGTTAAGCATTATGTTGCAAAATTCAAAACATTTCAAAACCAAATCCGGGGTGGGGGCTACAAAAAAAAATCCTGAAGAAAAAAAAACGATAGAAAAGTTATTTCCTGGTGGAACTGCATACCCTACTTGAGAAAATTGACCCAAGGCAACTGATCTAACCTAATCTATAATAATACAATACAACAAAACGACGGGACACATTTTTTCCCTTCGGCTTTATTTCTGCGATATTTGTTATTCTATGGAAAAATTGTGTTGACGCTCAAACTCAAGGTCAAAAATACTCGTCAGTATTCCGCAAATTTTCGATAGGCATTTTGTCCATACAGGTGTTAAAATATAATGCTCCTATCTTCTTTAGGCTTTTAAACATGCTTTCTTCAGTTATTAACATCGCTGTTGTGCTTGCTGATCGAGGAAAGAATTTAAACGGTTTTTCAAAATTTAAAAAGGATAGTCGCACTCTTATTTTAACACCTGTACCGGCAAAATGCCTATCGAAAATTCACAGAATACTGATGAGTATTTTTGACTTTTGAGTTTGAGCGTCAATACAATTTTCCCGTAGTTACTGAACATTCAAAGTGTGATGGTACATTCCAGGTACATTTTTCTATTTGGTATTCTCTTTTTGCCCTCAGCTTTTTTCTGCAGTTTTTTTTATTTTGCATATATTCCATCTGCTGTTATTCTGTGCACCTCAAAAACATCAACTCCGTTTCCAGATATTCATAGTAGTTTTCAAGTAGCCATTTCTGTCATCTTGCACAAATACGCCTGAAAACAGGCCAGTACTAACAATCTTTCTCATACAAGCCAAGTTCGCCATTGCACTTCACTCATTTGCTGTTAGTAGGTGGGTACGAGTTGCTGGCGAGGCCGGTGAGACAGCTTGCTTCCCTTCCTCCAAACGTGTGTTTGTATCAGTTGATATTGATTGCACAGTCAAGCTTCGGCTTTTGTAGCTCCTTCTTGTCACTGACCTTTCTTGTGATGAGAATGTTACTCTTTTTTTTTTAAATCATTACTGCACCCCAACTAGAGTATGGTTTTTTTGTTAAAGATGCTTTAAAATTTGTCACAGAATGGTCGTAACTGCCTCAATTGCATCCCCTCCAATCTTTTATGAACCTGTTACGATTTGAAAGAGGATGAAGTAAAGTATTAAAGTATTGTGTGATTCATTATGAATATATGTACAGATGTTGGGTACGACTAGGTGGAGTACAATCATTTACCAGGGTTGGTTGATTTAAATCATTTTTATAGTTGCATCAAATTTTTTAAATGCTGTTTTTTAATATTCAGTTCTTAATGTATAGAATTTATTTGGCATCCCTTTCCTATCCCTGCTCATTTACATTCTGTCTGCCCAATAAGATTAAAACCTATTGCATCAGCCAGGTAGTAGAGAATAGGTCCCTTGGGAATGGGGAATTCTCAAGTCTTGACTTGCCTTGCTGCAATGGGGAACCCCCTAATTGTAGTTGGCTCATTCAGGAGCTGGCTGCTGAGCTGACCTGGTGTGAACTACTGACTGGGTGTAAAAGTTAAGCTGTAGTTTATATCAAAGAGTAGGAAAGGAAACAAAAACTATATTGGATTCTGAAGATGCCAATGTCAGGACGTGAAAAAGACCACATTTGGGCATATTTTGAAGAGGAAAAGACCGCAACTGACGAAGGAGTCAGAGTTAAAGCTAAATGTATAGCTTGTGGAAAAACATTGCAAGGGCTAGTTGCTAGGTTCAAAGCTCATAAAGAAAAGTGTTTTTCAGCATCTAATGAAGACGAAACTGAAGATGTTTCTGGAGATGCCTCCTTAGAATTAGAAAGACCCAATGCAGTAGTTGGCCCTGTAACCCAATCCCAGCCCTCCCCATCTCAGGTACAACTTTCTGAAGGCACACCATACACCCCTAAGAGGCAGACGACTGATGGCTCACCAAATTCCACCTCTCATAAACTAATTAAGAAGGAGTTGAAAAGGCAGCAAAATTTGTGTTTCTTGTGAAACTCGTAAACAAATAATCCTTAAGTAAGTCTTTTAATTTCGAATTGTTTTGCTAAATATATTTGATTTAGTTCCGTTTTTGTAAAGTGTTTTTTAATAAATGAAGTTTGGAAAAAACAACAAAAAAAGTCAATGTAAGTAAAAAAAATCAGACTTAAATCAAAAGAATCCGATTTAAATCAAAAAAAATCTGATTTTTTTATTTTTTTTTTAAATATAAATCATGATTTTTTCCAACCCTGTCATTTACACACACTGTGAAGTACGGTATATTCCAAAAATTTTGTTTAAGCCGCACTAATTTAAATAAATATATCTCAAGCATCGCCGCATCCGAGAAACGGCCTTACATTTTTTATTTTCTTCAGCTTTACATAAAAATAAAATTCATGGTCATCGCACGTAAAGCCCGTCTGGTAGGAGGGGTATTTTTGGACTTATGATTGTAATTCAGTAGCTCCCATTTTCCCATATGCTACAAGTATACGGGTTCATAACATACATTCGAAAATTGCTTTAATCGTGATGCAAATTATACAGCAGAAAGTTTATTGAATTACGACCTTGACAAAAAAAATTATCAGTTCCCCGTTTTTGTGCCCGACAAAAAAGTGCCCTTATCATGTTCCACCTTTTTCAGGAAATAAAAAAAATTAAATTAAAATCCACATGCCTCATCTTCGTGGTAAATTTTTGGTCTGGGAAATATTTAAAATAAAACCATCAAATAAAATTTTTTTAATATTTTCCATTAACCCAATTTATACCAAAATGATCAATTCTGTAATGGTTGGTATTTTTGTTATTTTAACACTATTGGTCGAAATTGCAGTAGTGAATTATGTTCTTTTTTAGGTTACAGCTCATGATGCACCCAAAGTTATTTTACGAGAAGAGTGTTGCATACAACGCCTGCGTTGCCCATCACTGGAAGCATTTCAGGAAGGTTACTTTGCAACTGGACAACCTCTTGTATTAACACAATCAATTGATTACTGGCCTGCCATGAAACATAGAAGGTGGAGGTAAAACTGATAAATTGGGGCTATTTCAATTATTTATTTCACTTTTACCAGCTATTAGATTAGAGAGAATGCATTTAAAGAAAAGACACATTTAAAAAATTGGGAGGGATGTAAATACACGGGAGTGAAGTTGGCTTTCAGTTTTTCAACAGAACGGTGAAACTGAAATAAAGTAATCCTATTTATTGTAATTTATAATTCAACCAGACAAAACGAAAATTGGTTTTGGGCGTTATATGATGGCGAATTATTTCCAGATAAAGCTTGGTTAGTTGCTAAACTCATCATGATAATTATGATTACAATTAACAATAACAGGAGTTGATAGGTTTAGACGAGTTTGGTATAGCACGAATCTTGTATGTAAACATGCTAGGGAGAGTGTTGGTAGTTGAGTAGACGACTCCTAGGTGATGCCAAAGGTTCTGCAAGGATCATACTTGTCATCCACTAGGTTCTACTGGTCATCTTGTGATTATTTCCAGAGAAAAAATATGTAAGCTTTAGTTTAGCTCAGGTTTTATACACGACCTTGAATTCCTGGATAAGCCTTTAATTTGAAAAACCTTGAAATTTGGAATATTCGTTGTCCGAGTCTTAAAACGGCTTTGAATTTTAAATTTTGTGAGTGTACTTTGTTTGGAATGAAGTCAATGCCATCGCAAAAATATTAATTTAGGCTTACAAATAAATGAATGAATAGATGTAATTTGAGCTGAAGCCATTTCTTCTGAGAACCGTGCTTTGCTCGGATTGGACTGGAAACAGAAAACTAGAGAGAGGTGCAGTGCAAGCAATTTTTCTCAGAAGGGACAGCTGAGCTAGTGATGTTCCACTTGCTGTTAGTTGTTATATTCCTCCTTCCTCCGATCGTCCATTGGTGTCATTGTTTACGACGGTTTAGCTTTCTACTGCAAATGCAGAACACAATGGTGCTAGCAATGACAGCTGGTAAAATACTGGAATTAAAATGTGATTTTGATAGTCTACTGTGCCTTGATAGTGGTTATAAATGAAGCATTGAGAAGCTTTGAAAAAGCCTTAACAGTACTGTAGTTTCATCTGTAATGTACGAACCTTGTTAGTGTCGTAGTTGGATTACTGAGTAAAAATTTCCGAAGAAAAATTTCAAGTAAAATACAGGACTCCTACACGTGCCTTGCATTGTGTGAGTGTACTTTGTTTGGAATGAGGGTAATGCCAAAACAATAACACGCTATTGATTTAGGTATAAAATTGAAGAATGAATAGAAATAGTTTGTCGGCCAAATTCATTTCTTCTGTGAACGATTTTCCCTCCCTATTGAACTAGAAACAGAAAGACATAGGTGCAGTGCATTGCAGTGCAGTAAAAGCAATTTTTGCCAGAAGGGGCAGCTGAGCAAGTGCTACTCCACTGGATGTTAGTTACGTCATTTCTCCTTCCTTCCTTGTCCATTGGTGGGCGAGAGGACGTATTGTTTGTCATTGTTTGCGACGGATTAAGAACATATTGGTGCCAACAATGACATCAGACAAAATATTGGAATTTAAAAGCTAATTTTGATAGTCTACTGCAAAGAATCTTGAAAGGGTCGTAAGTTAGTCTGAAAAGGCTTGAGAATGGTTTTGTCCATTATGTATGACCCTCTAACTAAACACAGAGAAATGTGGGGGGAGGGGGAATCATCCAGATTATAACTCCTATGCTCTTATCCAACACTCGACAGTAATTATCTTTTTTTTCCAGTCTGAAATATTTAAAACAAGTGGCAGGGAGTCGAATGGTGCCTGTGGAACTGGGTAGCAGATACACTGATGGCAACTGGACGCAGGAGTTAATGACTGTTTCTGAATTCATTGAGAAGTACATTGTACAAGTATGGCTTGCTTACCTACTGTCGACAGTGCTGCTTTAGATGAAATTACTCAAGTTCCCACCCTATTCACGTTTCAGAGCCGCAGTGGTGTCGCATACCTTGCACAACATCCCCTTTTTGACCAGGTAAGCTGTTTCTCTGTCTGAACGTGACTGGTATTTTGAAGTGTAGAGAGACTTGACATTTGCTTTAATCATCACAGCAAATTGCAACATCATTTGTGTACTCTTAGAGCAAAGAGTTTATTTTGTGTCTGTAATCCGTGACCGTTATCGTTGTCTTTCATCAAGGATAATAACCTGTCCTTATAGTTATATTGTATTTTAGATCCCTGAATTACGGAATGACATAAGTGTTCCCACCTACTGTTGTGTTGGCAAATCAGATGACGTTGAGATCAATGCGTGGTTTGGACCCAAAGGAACCGTTTCTCCCCTCCATTTTGACCCCAAACATAACTTCTTAGCACAGGTGAGTTTACACCGTACCTTATTGTTACTGGTACAAAAACTTGCTCTCACAGAATAAAAATGTGTGGTTATCATAAAACTGAATGGAATTATTGTGGAATATCCTTTAGCTGTGAACCTTTGCAGTTAAAAGCACATCATGTCCTTTTTGTAGGAAGTTGATTGTTTATTATTTATCTGTTCTTTTTAACCTCCTCAATGCTACAAAAGAAAGCTTCAGTAGCAAACAAAGCACACACGAATGGTTAGAGGCTTGGCCTCCTGACCAAGAGGATGGTAGGTTGAAATGCGTCACATGGGACTTTGAAAATGTGTATGGTAGGTTGAAATGCGATATGGCCACCCGGCACAAGTTTCATAACTTTGCGCTCGCACCCTGACTCGCACTTGGATTAAAATAAAAAGGCCATATCGCATGAGTTGATTGTTTTTAAAATTCTACTTCCTATCCTAAATTAAGGTACATCTTAAAATTATGGATTCGCATCTTAGTTTCATAATATAAAACCGAACGCTGTATATTTTGACGTTTGCTGCTGTAACATTAGCTTAGGTCAGTAACAACACAGTCGAACTTGTAAAAAAAAAAAAAATGGCTGTAATAGCTGGGAATATTCTCAGTTCTTCTTTCATATTTATGATATTTAATTTTTTTTTAATATTTGTGTGTTTTCTCTTGACAATTAAGCCAGAAGCTGGGGTAGAGGGGTGGGGGTGTGTTGGTTTAGATTTCCACAAACATTATTTGTCAAAGCTCTTTTGCATTATCCGACAACATTATCAGCTCTCCAGTAAGCAGATGGAAAAATTACTTGAAGTCTCGCTGCATACCAGGAACTTTGTGAGGGACTCTATCTGATATCATAGCAGCGAAAATACAAACAAATATACAAATAATACACTTGTGTTTTTAGGTTGTTGGCCACAAATATGTGCGACTTTATACGGAAGATACCTCAGCGTCCCTCTATCCTTATGAAGACACTCTCTTGTCAAATACCAGTCAGGTAGGAAAGGCGAACTAATTAAAAAGTTTATTGGAATAGATGTACACGTTTTTCAGATTTTTTCGTGTAGTTTACTGAATCGGCTCGTACTTAAATTCAATCATCTGCTGTGTTGTAGATAACCCTAAATAAGCTCTGGTGGTAGACATTTTAATTTGTGGCTGGTTTCTTCATTACTACAGTAGTAATATTTGTTTGTTGTTGATACATTTATGTAGCTTACGTCTTTGATTGAGCTCCTGGGTACTCGCCATATTTAAAACAAAATTTTGCAGGAATTCATAAGAGGCAATTTTGGAAAAAAAATATTTTTCGAATTTTGCAGCCAAAAACAACCCTCTCCAAAAAGTTAACAGAAAATAGGCGTACCGTACAATGGTATGAGAAAATATGCGTAAACTAGACGAAGCCCGTCCTCCGGATGGGTGTAATAAACATGGGGCCTTGTTAATACAGTACTGTACCGTTTTGAGCCGTAGCGCTTGTTTAATGCCTCATGACCATTATTTTTAACACTCTTTTCAATTGAAAGTACCTTTTAGCCTAAAGTATATTTAAAAAAAAAAGATGAATACATAAAACAAAGTTTACCACATAATAATATGATTATGATGACTTGTTTCTGGACACTGCAGTCAAACAAGCATTGCTAGTTTGGTCATATACCAAAGGGTATACATAAGCTGAAACATTTGTTTCTACAGAGAATCCAGGTGATTATCTAAGCCCGGCATATTTTGTTATCGCGTGAGCTAATCCCCGGTTCTTTAATATTAAAGGCCCGGCACTCCCCTGGTGCCCGGATCGGGAGTATCACGAATTGATAACTGATCGAGTTGATGTTAGTTAAATTCAGATGATTTAATGAAATTAAAGATACAGCAGGTTAGATTTACTGCAAACGCAGCCATGTCTCAGCTACTCGTCTTCTCCTGTTGCCAAGGAAGGTAGCTTTACGGGTTCTACTGACAGACGCGACTGGCTGCAGGCACGTCAACGACCTGGAGGCAGGTCACCATGACACTTCAAAGTAATGCACTTAATCGTAAAATATGGTACGTACGGCGCATTGATTTTTTTTTTTGGGGGGGGGGGGGGTGAAGTAATTTCAAATTCTTTACACGGAGTGTATAGCCTGAAACTAAACTATGTCACATTTTGGTTGTAGTGCGAGGACACTGCGTAAACTGTAGTTATTTTATATTGTTCAGTGAAAAAGTTTCAATTTTGGGTTGTGGTTCAGGTTAGCGTTTTTTGTTGCCTGATAAATTCGTTGATTTCTTCGTCAATAAGATGTTTTGCAAATTGTGTTCTTGTCTGGATGGTTTTTTAGTATTGCTCTACTGCAAAAGTGTTCTTTATGAGGAGCTGTTTCTTATACATGGTTTCTCGCACAGTATCAGCCTATGAACAGAAGATGGCCAAATAGTTGTAAAATTGTTCTTTGTGCTGTAATGTATTTCCTCCTCACTTTTGGATGTAAGGGCCAGATTGTTCATTTTGCGCATGTTTGTTAATATGTGATTATGTTTGTATGCCCCATTCATTTGCTTGCCAAATTGCCTGACATAGTAAGGTTGCAAGCGCTACAGTCATGCTGGAATGCTAGAATATTAGTTGGTTTATATAGTCTTTGATTTCCCCGTGCTGTTCAGAAACAGGTAAAAACATAGGGTAAGGCTGTACCAGTTCCGATAGCAGAATCAATCTCGCAGCGATACCATGGTATCGGTACTGTTACCGAAACCCACAAATTAATCAGGTACCAGCACAGTAGTAGATAACCTTGATCACATTTCTCTGCAAGCTTTACACTACGGTACCAACTTCTACTATTCCTATAAATTTGTGCGCCATTTGTGTAATTCTCTCTTTAGTAAGTAAAAAAAAAAATTAATCCCGAGCGCCAACATTTGTTTAATGGCCCATCCTTTGATGGTAAAATCAATCTTTCTCGGGATACTGGTATCGGTATCGGAACTGGACCTGTATTTTTTGTGGTACCAGAATCGGTATCGGCACCGGATGGAAAAAGTGTTACTGGTGCAGCCTTAATTGTGGGTTACTTGTCAACTAGTCCATTTATTGTTTGGACCAATTAGTTGTCTGTATGGCTAATCGCCACTTTCTGCATCACGTTGCAGGTAGATGTAGAGGTGCCTGATGAAACCAAGTTTCCTTCCTTCTTATCTGCACCTTACACAGAATGCATTTTGAAGCCAGGTGATATGCTGTACATCCCTCCTCGATGCTGGCATTTTATCCGCTCACTCTCTTTAAGTTTCTCAGTTAGCTTCTGGTGGGAATAATGCATTTGGCATTGTGTTTGTGTTTACTAAATGCAATTAATAATAAGTGTTGTTGAAAATAAAAGAGTTTATTTTAAAATGCATTCAAAATATTTTGTAATTTTGCAAGGAATACCGAATCAATATTGTAGGATACTATAGTCGACTGCACTAACTACCTCAAGGGACAGGAAGAGATATTATAAAGAGACTACTAAAGTGGCAAGGTCATCTGGCTTTTCTATTTTTAATTTTTTTTTCCAAATCAATCATTTCTTGATGGCTAACACAGAACACAGATGGACAGGACCTCTCCGGAGTTGTATATCGGATTCCCTGCCTAGATTGTGAGATACAGTAATCTATATTGGTGAGACCAAGAGACATCTTGAGGCACAGGTCGATGAACACGTTGGGCCACCAGCTGTGGGGAGAAGCTCAGTGGTACAGCCCAACACCACCGAAAGACCAATCACTCCATACCTTGGAATTAAACTTCTGTGTTAATGAAATGTAACACAAAGCATGGCCCCCCCCACCTTCCAGCTTGGAGTCCTTTGCTATGAAATTGTTCTCCCGATGAAACGTCTACTGAACCTCACGGATCCTTCTTACGAACTTAGTGCACCATCAGCTTTCAACCGAATTTGACCGGAAGTGGAATAGCCTTAGACGCGGTGATTTATAGATTAGTGGTCTGCTCCTCCACGCAAACGACGTCATGTGAGAGCTTACTTTTCCTCCATGTTGTGCGTTTTTTCTGAGGAAGGAGACCAGTCTTATTCTTCGAAAATTCAAGTTGAACTGTGTTCTGCTTGGTGGTTTGGGTGTGATTTAAGTGCTTATTATGTAATTTATAACATAATGCCAGGGGGTGAGTGGCTGACCTTGAAGTCTGGGACGCGGAGCCTTCGTGTGGCATGTAGGGTAATCCGATATGACGTAACGCTAGGGGGTGAGCAGCTGACCTGGAAGTCAAGGACACTGAGCCTTCACATGTCACTTACAGTAATCTCCAATATAACTTAATGCCAGAGGATGAGTGGCTGACTTCGAAGTCAAGGACACTGAGAGCCTTCGCATGTCATTTACAGTAACCTCCAATATAACATATTGGCAGGGGGTGAGTAGCTGACCTTGAAGTCAAGGACACGGAGCCGTCGCATGTCATTTACAGTACTCTCCAATATAACATTAAGCCGGGGGGTGAGTGGCTGACCTTGAAGTCAAGAACATGGAGATCCTTCGTGTGTCATTTACGGTAATCTCCGATAAACATAATGACAGGGGATGAAAAGTAAATTTATTTTTGAAGTGTGCAATAAATCGAAGCCAAATAGCAAGCGTATAGTTTGTCAAAACTAGGCTAGAAAACATTCCGTAAAACTAAGAAAGTAACAACCCCCCCAGCCCTTCCTTTGTAGCATTTACAGTATTCTGAAGACACCCATTGTGGGGATTGGTGCTCATTACACGGTACCTACAAAAATCTTTGAATTTTAGGAATTTAGCACCGCTGCTCACCAGTCCAGGAGAGCAACACCCCAGTAACTCTCACTTCTGTGAAGTAGCCTGGTGCATACAAACTCGCATTGCCGTGGCAACATACACCCCACCTTTCCGAGGATCCCCGATTCAATGTGTGACCCAATCGGGTTAATACATGCAAAATAGTGTCCTGGTAACACCTGTAGGTGTTATTTTATTCCTAAACTAGCCGCAAGTGAAACCATTAAAAAAATATACAAAGGTATTATTTCAAATTTAATTTACAATTGTATCCACCAAACTATTTGTACAAATGGAAAAAGTATTCACACAAACCTATAAACAACCATCATTCTCTTCACGGAAGACTAGTACTGGGCAAAGATTTTCAACTTCATGGTAGATTTGTGTTCTTGACAGATCGTCTCTATCTTGTACTTGCTGTAAAAGTCGCTTGTTTAAAATGTCAATTTTGGACCGCAGAGCAAGGTCACAATCTGGTGCGAGGCACATTTTACCAAGAATAATAACTAACAGGGAAGTTGACTTGTTACTTCTCCGATGCAGTGTCTGGTTTGAAACCAGAGAGTGCCTTGAATGTTTCCAGCATTGGTTGGCGTACAGATGTTATGAGCGAGTCCATGTCGGCTACTGTTTTTCCTTTTGTTGATACAGGTGGAAGGATCTGGACAGTTACTTGTCCTGTGTAAAATTGAGAAATATTATTTTAAAATGTTGCCAAGAGTGCACAAGTCAAGGATTTATTTATTGTTACCGATTCCTCGTGTGTTACTCATTCAAATATTTGTGTATTAGTGTACTTGTGTAGGAGTTAGCTTTCAATCCTGACGAGTCTGTTTTGTAGTCTGTTTTTTGCTAACCGTGTTTCGTAAAAGTCTATAGAAAAAATAGGCTGTAGAAAAACCGTGGCCTTCCTTTGGCTTACGATACCTGCAGGAGTGGTCCAGCTGGACCAGTGAAATTGCTGGTCTTTGTAGTTGTAGCAAACTGGAAGGGAAATGGGAGCTGTTTAGCCAAGCCTGGCATCAGGGCTTGCTACCAAGCATGGGTGCCCACAGACTTTCACAGGGGGGGGGGGGTTTGCGATTGACAATTAAGCAAATTTAGAATTTTCAGTATTCAGGGCATGATGACATCCTGTTCCAGGAATTTTAGGTAACTTTCAGCTTGCAAGTAGGTGACGAGCTGGATTCAATGTCGAGTCTTTTTGTAAGTCTACCTCGGAGGTCAGGATGCGGATTCCTGCAAGATCCACTTCATAAGGACAATTTTGTAGTCTGGTTTTCATTAACCATATTGCGGAATTAAGGTAGCATTTAAGTATTAATCAGATAGTATTATTAACTGGCTTATGAGGAGAAATGCAGTGTCATTCAATTTAAATATTATAAGGTCACTAAGAAAAAAAAATGGTTTCTTGGGCAAAAAAAGTATTTTCCGGGCAGGGTTCTTTTTTTTTATGTGCAAACATTTTTAGAAGACACTTGTATGTATTACATAAAAGTATATCATCTTTATTTGTGTAAAAATCCTTCAAAAACTATGTGGTAGTGTGAAGGAGTTCAGCATTAACCAACTTTGTTTAATAGCACCCTGGACTTGAAGGCTACTGTTTTTAAGTGATTACACTTTTTATATGTTATGCCTTTTAATGTTAAAGCCCTCCACCTCCTTAATGTACTTGGTTCGAAAGAACGGTCTTTAACGTTTATTTGGAGGTACCCAGAAACAACCCCCCCCCCCTCAATTTTGGTCTAAAATGAATGGGTAGCGCTGCTGAACTACTACTCGGCTTCAATGGAATAAACTGTTAAAGGTTGCTGAATGACAATGGGCAGTGTTTTTGTGGAATAAATGACGATTTTATTTCATGGTTTGATGAAGTGTTGACCCCGTCTGTGCAAAAGGCAAACAGCGATAGCAGGAACGACTGCAGTAAACACCGTTTAGTGCTTTTAAAGAACAGATTGCAAACAACCATTCTAACATATCTAGTGCTATTATCTTCCGGATATAAAGAATTTTTGGTTATGAGGAACCTTTTCCACTGTCCCTTGATATTCTTTGTAAGTGGTTTCGACTGTACGAGTAGAAACTGCTGCTTGTATGGGGCTCCATTCTACTGAATGTTAGGCACCCACATTTAGGCCTATTCAAGCACTCGTTTCTACCTTTTAGCTTGCTGAAGCCAGTCCGGTTTTATCCGTGTTAAAATTACCTGCAGCAACGTGCCTTTGCTCTCATCCACGGAGTATTCTCTACTGACGAGCCCAAACAAGGGTAAAACAGTCTCTGTAGAGATCAGTATGGGTGAGAGCAGCTTGATTTCAAAGTCGGATTTGTACAAATTTTCGAAAATTTTAACTGAATCGCAGTTAAATCTTTGGTCCAAATAGCAAGTTGTAGCTTTGTTTATGCAATGGATTACTGCGTCATTCTTAACAGCTCAGATTTGGAACTTAACTGTAAACGAATTGTAGCTGGTGTACCTTGTCCATAAACTGTATTCAACTGCATTTAAAATAAATGCTGAAACATCAACTACATCAAGCTATTTAACCCTTTAATTTAATTAGTTACAGCTTTATTGGGTGATGGAGATCGCTATCATCAAAACTCGGCGGCAGTCACTGTGCCATGGCACTGCTGTGGTGGTTGCTATGCTCAAGTAAAATACTTAACTTGCAGTTGACCAGTCATTAAATTCCCCAGATTAGTCTTTTTACAGACGTTTTTGGAGAGCACTACGTCGTGGTCCCCCACTGTCGAGTAGTTTGGTATAAAGTTTAGGGAGGGTGCTATTGCCATCTTGTGCAACCCATTACATCGTAGTTTAAACATTATTTTGAAGTCTTGGATTCATCTAACTATTGCACTGGTCTTTTGGTGTAATAAAACTAGTTTTATTCACTATGAACTTAAATGTTATCCACGACCCCTGGAGAATTCCATCATGGCTTTTTAAAACTGTGTGGTTAATGCATTAAGTTTGAAAATTAAGATAATCTAGCTTGTCTTGTATAAATACATCAATGCATTCTTATTCTGTGAAACCTCTAGGATTGCTGCATTAATTTATTAATGTTAAGCTGCCTTTAAAATATCTTGCTTGAAGCAGTTGAAAGCGTGTTAGCGATGTTGGGACAATTTACGAGTTTGGTGCTGAAATTTTTCATTATTATTATGTTAACTAAGATAATGTGTAACCTTTTCTGAACGCCTTCAATATCAAGAACATGTTGGAGTTGGTACAATTTCAATTGAACCTAATATTTGAAAATGGCTATAATTTAGAATTGTGGCAATGGCAACCATTGTTTACCCAGGGCAGGGTAGCGCTGACCTATAGCAGAGCGTGTGACGTGATGCCAGTTGTAGCAGCCTTCGGATTTTGCTCATGTTAAGTAAAGTCATGTCGGATCTGATGCGCATGCTCAGTTATTCTCATCTGTGTCCGCAGTTGTGCACTGAGAATCCTCCCAGCCTGTATAAATAACAAGCTCAAGGAGAATTCGGTTGTCTTCATTCTATTCCCCTTATAGCGGTAGTTATGCTTACCGTGAGCAAAAGCGATAGTGGCGAAAATAGCCGAATAACGGGGACTCCTACGAAAGTTGGGGAGTAGGTATAGGTACGTACCGTACTGTCGATCGACAATGGGTTGTTTGCTTTACTTTGTATTTGTTTAACATTTCTTGGGGATGCTAACCCTCTCCCCAAAGAGTGCAAAGATGACACTACCATTAAATTTGTGCTGTGAATCAAAATGGATTGTTTAAAGTAGCTTCGTGATTTAACGTTTGAGTTTTAAGCAAAATTACAAGCATGTTTCAACATGATCATCATCAAAGTGAACTTCATGGCTTGAGTTTGAGCTGTGTTTTTGTGCCAACTATAAATATTGTATACTGATGTGTGGACTACATCTTCGCTGTAATAAATAAAAGTGCTCATCTTCAACTAGGAGTTGCGAGCAAGTATTGATCAGTAGTGGTTGCTGGTAGGCAATGGTGGTAGCCTACGCCTCGTCACCGTCTGATGTTTGTTATGGGGCTCGTAAGGAACCCAAACTAGGGTGATTCCATAATAGCTGGTCATGCAACGTTGAAATCAAGTGACCCTGCATTTCCGATGTGCCTGTCTAGCAGCACAACCCCACGAACACTGCCTCTGCAGTCCCCATGAGGGTAGAGGAATCCTCCGAGATCGTAATCACGGGTGCGTCCACCACTGGATGGGGTGCTCAGACCTACACCAAAATGGCTGCTGGGGTGTGGACTCGAGAAGAAAACAAGCTGCATATCAACATCCTGGAGCGGCCTTGCCATCCGTTATTTACAAGACCACCTGAGAGGAAGGACGATTCATGTGCACCGTGACAACTGTTGCCTACTTGAGCAAGAGAGTAGGAACCCACTCAAGGATCCTCCACTTGCAGGCAAACTGGATGTTCCTTCTTGCCATGCTTTTGAAAATCAAGATGACATCACTCCACAGTTCTGGAAATCGGAATGTTCTGGCGAACCAGCCGTCCAGACAAGGCAAAGTCCCAACAACAGAGTGGACACTGAAGACTTCTGTGAACAAGATTATCTTCGCCCCTTGGGAAACGCCGATGATCGATGTATTTATCACTGGCTCCTGAATTACATGAGTTGCTCCCCAGGTCTTCAAATCTGGACTATGGACGCGACGCTCTGATAGCCTTGCCTTCATCTGCCTTCGTGTCCTTACTTCCTTCTACCACTGATCTTGGAGAACATGGCAAAGACAGACGGGACATTCATCCTCGTCGTCCCGAATTGGCCAGCCCAACCATGGAGGAGGATCTTCTCACCCAGAAGCAAGGAAGGATTGTCCACCAAGCTCTATCACTATCAGTCCTAAAACTTCACCTCTACGTAATATCATATCAGCTGTCGGACTAAAACGGTGAGTGTGACGACTAACGTTTTAAACCGGAAAGTACAACCAAAAGACCAGACAACTACAGCTTCAAAATAAATGCGAACTTGATTACTAGGAATAATTTTTGCCTATGCTGCCTATGGACATTTTTTTTTTTTGGCTATGTCAGTATGGCTTAGAGGTAGGACTTTGGCATTTAGTTTCGAAGGTTGTGGTTCAAATGAAGTCCAAAAGGCAACGTAAATAGTTTTGCTTCTGTATTTATTTAAAAAAAGTAATTGTTAAGCTGTTGTGTAATTACTGTACACAATGTAAGCAACAAAGAATTAGGTTCTCCGGGCAGGTTTCCTAGTTTTTAAAGAATTGTTGTAAGTGATGGCCTCCCTTAACATTTTGTTTCAATGTAGGTGTAAGTCATTAAGATAGCTAAGAATAACTTACCACCAAAGTCAAATTGTTTCTTTTTGCTGTTGTAAAAGCTAGAATAGGACGATATTACTATTGGTATAATAGGCACCTACAAAAAAAAAAAAACGTTAGTACACTTGAAAAAAAGTTGTCTCTAAACAACCAGTTTAGGGCAGTGGCAATTATTTTAAATTACGTATTCCATAGATCAGTACAGACCAAAACCAGAATTGGTATAAGGGAAGCCGCCAAGTTGATCGCACCGACTAGTAGTTCGAAAGTTAATTGAAAACTAGAACACTGCTACTTCCGGTAGCAATCTTTCAAGTTTTCACTTAACGTCCAAAGTATTATTTGGTGCGGTTAACTTGGCGGCCTTTCCCTGGTTGAATGGTATCACTACTTTCGAAGGCTGCCCCTTTTTGAAAACCTGGCAGCTTCTCTTATACCAGTTTTGGTTTTGGGTAGATATCACAACTTTCAAAGGACTGACTGTACAAAAGGTCACCGCGGTCTTATCGTCACCTCGTCACCTGTACCTTTTATTTTTCTGGAAAAATTTTATGTCTTTAAATTTTCTCGTTCACAATTTTCACATTTGCCATTTCCCAATTAGCCGTTAACATCAGCCAAGTTTACACTTGGTTTATTGTATATCCATGCTTCACATGTGTGAGTTTGTTCAATCCTATTTTTGAGCACACTGGCTAACAAATTATTTACTTCGCTAACTCAGTGCATTCCCCCCCCCCCCCCACATTGCTCCTCTCGAACGTAATGTTAATTACGCAATGAAGCTGGAATTGCTCATGCATTCACAATTAGTCTCATCTTCTTGCTGATTGTCGACTTGGTAGCGCCACACTAGCATGTGTCTAGATTAGCCAGCAAACTTGGCACATTACTACAAGATACTTCTTTAAAAATAATTACTTCTTTTTCCTACTTGGTTGGACCCTGTGCTCACGATCTGCATTTTGTTTCCAACTCTTCTTGTAATGAAAGACTGACAGCTTCTGATAAGTGGGATTTGTTGCAGTAATGTATGCTGACTATTAACTGAACTTAAATTATTACAACAATAATTTTGCATTTGTGCGCCACTTCAGAACCAAGTGCTTCTAGTGCCTCATTTTAGAAAAAGGCACTTCTCCATACTACTCTTTACCCGTGCGCCAAAATTTAAATATGCGAACTTTCCCTAACAAGCTGTAGACATGACTTTATATCCGATGAGAATTAACATGGGATCCCCGTCCTTAGCTAGCTACTAGGCCAGTAACACAAATCAATGTTGTTTATGGAACTTTTTCTCCACAAAGTATTCGTGCCCAAACTTGAATATTGAAGAGTTCTTCGTTACTTCTGCCAAAAAGCTGAAAACAGGTATAAGGTTGTTACAGTTAAAAGACAGTCTACTAGTTGCTCGCCTTTCTACTTGGCTGCAACACACTAGTGTGTCTAGATAATTTTTTGTGCTTAAGAACATATTATTGAAAATTTCAGCATTTTGTCTACACTCCAAAAAGAATTGTAGGAATGGCAATCGTGCCCCCCCCCCCCCCCCTCATTCGGTGCGGAAGGGTGTCAGACAATAACCTTTTAAAAAAAAAAATGGCCCAACTGCGAATAGTTAACCAATAAAAAATGTTTGCTCCGGTACAGCAATGTCCCTAATTATATAAGAATTTTAAATTTTTTTACTGGAGGCCTACATTCCGTGTTAAAATCTACTACGCGGTGCGACATTATGTATTTTTTTCACATTACCGTACTGAGTATTTCTATAGTTACATTACCGATTTTAAATTCTATGATTACGCAGTCTTAAAAGAAGGTTAAATACCACGTTAAAAGTGCCTGAAGAATACAGTAGGAAATTACTTAATAACTGTGAAAAATTTCTTATATACCTGTGGTAGCCTATTCTTCTTTTGAGACTGCGTGATCATGGAAATTCAAACCGATAATGTTGAAAACTCTTAAAGTCAAGATCGGCGTTTTAGTGTGTTGTAGTTACGTTACATTAGTATCCATTCCTACCTGAGCCTGCAGTGCCATGTGGAAGGCCCCCTTCTTGAAAGGAAGTAAAGTTTCGGATTCGGATCGTGTACCTTCAGGAAACAGCAACAACTTGGTCTAAAGGAAAATTGTAAAAAGAGTTGTACATTGAACCATAAAGGATAGGATTGTTTTTCATTGTTTTTTTTAATTCAAATTTCATAGTAACTGACTAGCCAACCTTTTTTTCTGTAAGATAGCTCAGTGCATTGTTGAGTGATGCTTTGGCCTTGGTTGGATTGGAGCGATCCACAAAAACAGTCCCACTCAAGTATGACATCAACCCAAATGTTCCCCAATACAATAACTCTTGCTTAGCAACAGGGGCCAGGCGCCCCAACTTGGGCCATAGTATCATTACCGCTAGGATAAGAAAAAACAATACTGCACTATTCTTTCATGGTAACCGTTTGTTACTGGAACGTTACAGGCCTGAGAAAAACGTGTTAAATTATGTTCATTTTTATTTTTTATTGAATGCGAATGCCCCCTTTAGGTTAGAGATTTTTATTTTTGATAACACAGTATGCAATCTGAAGTACAAACAATAACGTTAGCGCTCTTTGAGAGAGGGAAAGTACCCTCTCCCGCTTTCCCCAGGCTTGAGTTGTCGTTATTAAAGATAGATACTTGCAGGGCCGTAGCCAGCACCTCCACAGCCCCTGCACATGCGGGGGTTTTCTTCAGGCCGAGGAGCGCGAGCACGAGCACGACAAGGTCCTTATAGTGGACTACGATAATTGAGTTTTTTTTTTTTTACAAACTCGGCTTAGTTCCAGAAAACTACGTGACGTAAAAATGTGGTAAAGGTTTCAAATGAAAGATCATGCTTTCTAATTCCTGTAAAAAAAATCGTACAATTCCAAACAACGAAAAACCTAAATTCAAAAGTTGATAAAAAAGATAGTTAAAAATTGAAAGCTGCCATTAGGGGTAGAGCATGGTTACGAGGCCTGAGAAGATAATCATTTTGTTGGTAAGCGAAATAAAAATAGCCTGTTCCTGAAAAAAAAACCTTACAGTTTGGAGTGAGTTAATCATATATGTTTATATTCATCAAAATTTCACACCTGACATAAAAATGACTAATTTATTTTAAAAGTCTGCTTCAGGAGCCGTATTTTGTTGAAATACGGAATCGGGGTAATCCACACAAAAAAACGTGCCGATTGTTACTAAAAAAAAAGTGTTTACTTGTTTACTTGTTTATTAATGTGTTTTTAAGCACAGTAATCTATATAGAGGCTATTCGAGGACACCCACCAAAATGAAGAAAGACAACTGACACAAAATAATAAATTCATCAACTAATATACATGAAAGCAAGAATTTATATACCCAAACCCCTATAAATTCTTGATGAAAGATATGGCATTCCTTTTCTTAACTTTATTTAAAAAAAAACAGTCGAATTGCCACAAAGCGTATCTTCGGCCTTATAGTTGAGAAGCACATAGATCTAAAATAATTCTCAAGTCCAGGTATGGTTACATTATGCACGACCAAGAAAATCATTGCAGAATGGGATTAATTTTCTGTTTGTGGGGAAGGGTCTTCATTTTAATTGTGTCGTGCAGGGGTATAAAAAAATTCCTGGCTACAACCGTACATACTTGTGTGTACGGGCTTGGAAAAGCGCTAATGGCCCTGTTAATCTGTTGTAAAATGTACATTAAAAAATGTATTAACATCATCTCGTAATAGATCATCATCAGGTGTAGTTTGGATTTCCCCATTTGATCACTTTTTTTTTTTGTTTTGTTTTATTTTAGAAGCATTAAGTGGATACCTAGTTGTACCACTTAGTTTGTATTAGGAATATTCAGCTGTTGACATGGGTTATTTTTTTTATAATTTATATCTTATCTGAGCCAAAACTTTACTGTATAAAGGAACATCCAAACACTATCAACATTTGTTTGAAAATTTACTCAACATTCTTGTTTGGAAATTGGCACATAGTTGTACTCACGGATGAGATCCAATGAACTTTGGTGGTTGCAAACGACAACTGCAGCTTCTTGTCCAGTTAGGTATTCAGTGCCTTTGATGGTCCATGTTATGTTAAACATTTTTGACAAGTTTCGCAACAAAAACGCAGTGAGGCTGAAATAACATATCAACACTTTGATATTTTATTTTATACCACAGAACTTAATACTTACTTCACAGGTAGGCTGCATAAAAAAATCTTACTTCAAATTCCTCGTATCTTTTGGCCTTAGAAATGCTATTGGAATTGGCAGAGTCCAAGCCAATGCTATATTTATGTAGTGGAGCATAGCTTTGGAGTGAAATCGCACTGTTGCATTGTAGTAGACAAGTAGGGGATAAATTACAAATACCACCAAGGTTGTGACCACAACCCAACAAAATCCCATTTTGCCTACAGAGACTGACTGATTCACTCGTAAGTGAGGCGTTGCTTTACTACGGTATCAGCATTCAATGAATCTCTTGAAAAAATACATCTCGGACGGGGCAGAGTATCATAACTATCTCTATATCCTGTCACTGAAGATTTGATTACGAAAAGAATGAAAACTTGCTAAAGTGATGAGTCAAGGCAGGTTTCGTAATATATCGGAACAGGGTGGAGGGAGAACCAAATTTGTCACTTAAAACGACCTTGAAAGCCTAGCATGTGATGGACTGTAAGTGCGTTCTGTGTTTTTAACCTTTTAAAAAATATTTGGCCTTGTAAGCTAGAATGATGGTGTGACAATAACAACCAGTAAATAATCAAGTCATTTTCTTAAAAATGACGAGTTATTCTTTTTATGACTGACTGTATTATCTATGATGTCTGATAACAGATAACACAAGTAGAAAAAATAGCTGCCTTCATATAAGCAAGAATAGATAGGAGGGGGGGGGGCTACTATAAGGTATTAAATGTTGTAGTGGTCTGGGGACTCGTATTTCTTAATGATAACGGATTTATCGAGTCTGTGGAAGATACATATTTGACAAAAAAAATAAAGCAGCTCGTGATCTGGTAAAACTTAAATTTGGTGGTTGATTAAGAGAGATTATTTTTTTGTGGTAAATTGTGCTAGCCAAGAAAAATATTTTGCACCTCTTTTAGTCAGAAATTAGTTCTGGTAATTTATTTATTTATGTGGATAGTCGCTGGATTCGAACCAGTATTCACTTGGTTTGGAGATGAGTACGCTGATGACTTGGCTGTTGCTGCTCCCTTTGTATGGGGTTAACTTTTTCAGCCATCTTGTAGCCGTCCTTTTTTGTTAGGAGTGCCATGACTGAATGGGTTAAGAGCTTTTTTTTTCAGTTGAGGTGGATGCCTCCTAGGTGACCCGTAGCTTCGGTGTACATGGACAAGCTATTATTCCACTCCACCCATTTTCATTCATCTAGGGCTGCTACCTTAAGTAAGCCTCGGCATTAATTTCCATGTGAAATGTCCGACTTTGAAACCCTGTAGTTTCCCCCAGAATTGACTAGGCCAACGGAATTCGGTATTTGGGGGGTCGTGTCATAAGTATTTCACTGCATTAATAATTTCAATGATAATGGCCTCCACAGCATGGCCATTTCTTGTTGTAATTCTTTTAAACGCTATTTTTATGTGTGACTACAGTTTTCTTGCTGTCCTCCTCCTCCTCCTTGCTGGGGAAATTCTCTTTCACCTACGTATCGAACCAGTCAGTCGATTTTCAACTTGTATAGCTGTATTAGCAAGGATCAGGGCATTTTGAACACCATTTTAATGTGACATTTATCTAAAAAAAACAAAAAAAGCATTCATCTCTGTTATCTCGTACCAAAATTGTAGTTCGTCGCCCGCCAAGATGATAAACGATAACACCTATCTAGATAAAATGTCTACGAGCACGGCGACCACTAGACACGTTGTATCTTTACAGCTAAGGTAGTTTGGCTATTTTCAGCGATCTGAGGATAAATAACAATGCGACAGAAAAGGCTGAAACTTGTTTGATCAGGAGACTGGTCGCCTGACGACATAAAAGTCACTGTCAGTGACACAGCTTAACGTTTTATAGCTACTACTAACACCATTTCTTGTATCACAGAATAAATTCTTCCATGCAATAAATAAAGCTGGTTCTTAGCTCATTTACAGGTATTGCTCTGGAGGTGTGCCCTTTTCAAAAGGCCCCTTCTAATTGGTCAAATGGTTCAGGGGTTAGGGACCTCTAAACAACCAAACTGATTGTTTTAAACATTGTTATTATGCAACAATGCCAAACTGAACATTGAATAAATCCGTGCGTTTCCAAGGAGATACTGTAGTACTAATATGAAATACTAATTTTATGAAAGTAGGTGACTGCTGTCCTCAAAATGTAACGAAAGCCAAAAAAAAAAAAAGAAATGGACTAGAAAACTAGATTGGTCTTTCCATGTCATAATTTATAAGAAAAGAGGATTCATCAATTTGGACCAAGATATCTACCCACAAAACAAAACTTGTTAAGGATTCCCGCCAATCTTTTCGGCCGCAAGCTAATCCCACTGACTTAAGACTTCAAACGTTAAATGAAATAATTGAAAATTGCGCAGGAAAAAATTTTCATATATTTCGTTTAACCGTCAAACTATTACTCGGTGGGATAAGCTTGGCGTTTGATATCACGACTTCACACGGCTGAAAAGCTTGGCTGGAATCAGTAAGTTGTTGTTTTGGGTAAATATTTAATTATCAGAGATCACTTACTTCTTTAAATTTAACGCAGTACCAAAAGTGTTCCAGTTACTCCAAACTAGCAAATTTTCGAATGCTTATACTGGCATTCTTCCTCAGGCTTGGGCAATGAGACGCACACACACCAACTGTCCTACTTCCACATCGAACGCGATGATTCCAATTTTCTTCCCCCCCCCCCCCTTCATCGATGTATCAACTTCCCAGGTTGCTGCTGTCAAGCTCCGCATGTGTCGCTGTTGTAAGAGGGAGAAACTTCTTCCACCTCGTCTCCAGTTTTTCACACAGTTCGGGAGTCACAATTTTATTAATCTGCTTAAAAGCAGGGTCTTGGACATTCATAAGTGCCACAGTTTTGTCTTGGCAGTGTTGGATAGCATTGCGAAAATTTGCTAGTTTGGAGTAACTGGAACACTTTTGGTACTGCGTTAAATTTAAAGAAGTAAGTGATAATGAACGAAAACCGAAGTAAATCATCCGTTCCATCGGTATTTGCATTATCAGAGATACTGGCAAGAAAAAAAAATTACAGCTATTAGTGTTTAACAAAAATGCTAAACCTATAAAATAAGGACGTAAACCTTAAAAAAAAAACTTAAGGTACGGATAAAGAAATACCCTTATTAGGCCATGCAAAGTAAAAAAAATGGTTCTCAGGCCCTCCCGCATTGATTTTTTTTGCAAGAAATAAAAATAATTGACCTGGCATTAATTAGAGACTTTTACAAAGTCAATATTAGTTTCATCACTACTGTTGTATCAATACTACATAACCCGGCGCATCAAATTGTTATTTTTTGGTTTTTGAAATCCAATCTATGCTTGCTTCGAATAAAAATTTCGAATTTTTAATAGATTTTGAAATGCTGTGTTGAAGCAATCTGGGCAATCTGTCGTTCAATGAGAAATTAAAGCTTTTGGATGGATTTCTTTCGGAATACGAATGTGTCGTGACATACACGTGTGCTGGTGTTAGTTCGTTTTAGTTCTGAAAACTACAAAAATGGTAATTCAGGATTGTATTAGTATCGGTGCAAACTATGTGGGACAAAAACTTTACAGGATTGGGGAATTTTAAGCCAGATTTAAGTGCAAGTCAACCATTTGAAAACGTCGAACACACCTTTGACAGCCACGACATGTTCGGCCAATAAAAATAAACTTCAGCATGAAAAATTGGTTTTTTTTTGTTTACCACAAGCCTTAAAAGCCTCATCAGTTTTCAATGTTCTGTGCCCGAGTACCACTTTAACTTTGCATGGCCTTACTTCGACGTGATGGTGTACGAGTTCCTTTAGCGCATTAAGTTTTTTTTAGGCTTACAAAGCTGCACCTTTTTACACGCATTAGTACAACACAGATGGTTTACATGTATCTGTTCCTTTAGAGCATTGTCTTTTTTTAAGGTTTTACATCAGTATTTTATACGCGTAGGTGGTTTTTTTTTTTTTAAACTACTGTAATTCTATTTTTTTTTGGCTGTCGTGCCCCCAGTGTGATCCAACTGTATTTGACATAAGACATGATTGGTACAGTCCCGATTTCTCTTAAGACTGCAAGTCGTGGGCAGACAACCTCTGGGTCAATTGGCGTTTTGTTGGGGCACTGGAAGGCTAACTTACTGCCGTATAGTAAAGTGTTGCATCTAAGGCTATGTAGTTGGGCGTTAAAATGTGTATGCACGACGCAGCTTTGTGCATCACTGTATCGGGCTCTATGCTGGGTAAGGAGAGGTGGAGATAAACATGTTATGGATTTTGCTACCCTACCCCACGGTTGGTTGCAACAGCAAACAAGATGTTAATACGCCAGTCACTGCTGGGGTTTTCGGAGACATTTTTTTTTTTTTTTTTACTTAGCACATAACATACCTCGTCACACACATTGAACTTTTTTTCCCCAAATTCCATGTACTGAGCTGTCAAAAGGATTCAGCCTGGCGTCCATGTGGTTTGCAGCTCATCACTCGGCTATGCTTATTAATTTCTTTCAAAGTTGCAGAGGACCACGCACATTATGACTTACCTTCGTGGTAGGCTGCAGCGTAACTGCAGTGACCACAAATGTCACCATCCCTCTCCTCGTGCAGGTGGCTCACTACGCTTGGAGACACACTGCCATAAATAGTGTATTAACTTCTATGTACTTACAGTTAATTTGGCAAAAATTGCGAGCAGGCGTTAAATAAAGGATCAGGTTTCTGATCTTGCTTCTGGACATTAAAACACTGTCAGACAGGCAAATTTTTACATCCTTTTAATTGTTGCGAAGATGAGGGAGGCGTTCCGCAGGTGCAAGAATAGGAAGAGTCGAATACCACCCTGGGGTATTAGTTTTCTCAGACTATCTTTCTATTTGCAGCAGAAAAATTATGCTTTAATGGGTTGGTGTCTATGCCACAATTTTGACCTTAAAAGCAGTTTATGGGAAATGATGGGGTAGGCGTTTAATACACTATTTACGGTAGTTGAAGCGATGAGGCTTGGTGAGGACGACATTTTTTTTGTAAAGTTTTTTTAAATTAAGTAATTATTATATTTGACCAGATTGAAAAAAAAAAGGTCCCTCAGAAAATCTTTATCAGTTATTGTAATGATTGTTACGGTTGGCGTATCTTTTGCTTCAACGCTCTTCCGTATGATCAACTAAAATTTAGGCTACTTCTCTTCATAGAGTTAGGAATTTCCAGAACTTAAGCTGTAGTAACGCGAGATTGGAACCTGCAGTTCCAACCTTCAAATTATCACTCGGTTATCTTCATTTTAAAGGGCAGCAGTAAAATATTTCATTTTTGTATTTAAAAGAATAAATTATTTTTAACTGAATAAAATAATTATAATTAATAATAAATTATTATTATACTACACACGCCAGTTTTGAGTCGTCTGAAAAAATTATCAACTTTTTTGCCAGCAACAGGGGAGCGCCCTGCATGTAAACAGCATTGTAGACTGCTCTGCGGGAACGCCGACCTGCCAACTGCTCAAAGCCACTCATTGGTAAGCATACGCTATGCCAGTACAAAGGAAAAGTCTTTCCCCCCCCCCCCTTAACAGGTGCAAATTCTGCTTTAAAAAAAGGTTTTTTGTGTTATTAAAAAAAAAAGGAAATGCATGTTACTATTGGAGGCCAAAGGACTAACAAAAGGTGAATGAAGAGAAGAGGGGAATCACTCAATTACTTTATGTTGGGTGCGATTAGGACTGCCTTAAAATAACCAGAGGTGCACAACTTGGCGAGAAATCTGAGTTGATTCTGTGGGAGATAATGGCTTACCTTGTCACAGTCGTGCAGACTAACAAATGCGTAGCTTGTTCCGAGTCCTATCACTCACATTTAAAGTGATGGCATTTGTTCAATGTCACTTGCAGTTCACCAATCAGAATTGTCAATATTAACGGTTCTTACTTCACTCTTTACATTAAACATGAATTTGGTATGTCCATCATGGCAATATCCACTTGGCCATTGTCAACATGAAGCTTCAACATGATCATAGTTGAGTGGTGCCCATTATTTGTCAATACTGTTTGCATTTTGTTTCACAATGGAGGTCAGGTCGAATAATTTCAAACAAATACCAACCAATGGCGCTGCTATTTAATTTTCGTTCCTTGCAGCCCTAGTGGGACGTTACCGGGGATGCTCGTAGAGCAGTATAAAAGTTCAACTCAAAGGACTAAAGGGATCCACAATCCCCATTTACCGCTCAGCCCTTAACTCCATCTGCAAAGCAGCAGGCCACGCTGACCTTCTTGATGACTTTTGCATATCCTCTCTCATCAAATCTTTCGAAGTCCAATTTGTCGAATTTTCCCAGATTGGGACCTAGCAATAGTCTTGGGAGTCCCTCATGAACCCATCCAAAACTGCCACATTACCCTTCTCACCCGCAAAACTGTTTTTAACGACACTTGCTGCTAGCTTACAGTACAGTGAAATGCAAGCCTTATTCGTCGACCTAGCATTTTGCTGCGGCTTCTCCAATTTCACAGCAGCCCATTTAATACCAACGTCAACCTTTCGTGCAAAAACTCAGAAAATTGCGAACCACCAAAACCAATTATCATTCCAGCACTTTCAAACATCATTGGCAACGAACTGGAATGCCACCTCTGTCCAGCATGTGCACTTCATTTCTACAATGAATTTCGCAGAGGAAGAAATGAACTTTTCCTTCCCTTCAGGGATTTTGGGGAAACTTCCGCAAGTATGTTCGCAACTTGGATCAAAACCAACATCAATTGCGCTGACATCATCATCCCGGTCTGGGACCCATCATCGCTGCCAGCCATGTCGTCAACCCCCCCCCCCCCCCAAGGGCCAGAAGCCAGACCCCCACATTCAACAAACGGTCCCCCCCGGCCCTCCCCCCCCCCAAAAAAACCTACAAATAGAGACCAAAATTTGTGTTTTCTTTGGTTTTTCTGAATAAAGTGCAAAGTTTATTACTTTTTGGGGGAATCGGTGCATAATAACCTTAGGGTGCCCGTCAAGGTGTTTCGATGAGGTCTACTGTATATTTTCGACCGGCAATTAAAAGGCAAAAATGTCCTTGAGCCACCACCATGACATATCGAGAGGGGTACGCCGGCACATGTGCACTTGGTTCCAGACCTGGCTGGTAAAAGGGCATGCAAAAATTTTTGTAGGTAATATAAACAAAGTTCAGCCGGTGGCCCCCGGCATTTGTGACTAATATATTATCTCATTACATTGTTTTAATACTGGCTGAGAGGTGGACTGAGGAGGGCACCCTGACATTTATGACTGGCTGCGGTCGTCTTCGTACTCCCTCTCGTGTAACCATAGCAATTTCTTTTCACACATTTTTAATGGCATAGTTTCATTTGCTGGCTGGATATTAGCCCAACGTTCTTATATTAGAACTCAAATCATTACTATTTTAATCACAGTCCCCAATAATCAATTATTAAACAACATTATATACACAAAAAGAAAGAAATCACCGACACAAATTTAGTTCCAAATTTAATTTACAATATGTATGTGGTCCCAGCCATCAACTGAAATGAATTTCAGCGTGACCATCGGTTGAAAACATTTGTACAAATTACATTTACAAATAGACAAATACATTATGACAAAACAGACAGTTTACAAAATAGAGCATTCCATATTTCTTTACCACCACAAGTACAATAGCACCAGATGTCATCATTGGACTGGCGTGTCCTTCAGACTCTCCATCGTTGTGCGCCGCCAGCCAGTTACCATCTCCGTTCAGGGAGACACAAAGGAGGGAAGATTAAGGGGAAGATTTGTCACATCAAGGAGGGATTCACGACCTTGACAAATTGTTGTTGCCTTCCAATCTCGCGAGATGTGTGGAAGACACTTGTTGAAAGTGTTAGTTGGGACCACAGGGCAATCTCGCGATTTTGTCCTGAGAAGCATGTCACCGAGACTATAGAAACAACAGAAAAGTGAAGTTGACAGCATTACTTGTCAGGCGTGACGTGCTGCGTACCATTAGTATTACTTGTGGCATTATCAGACTTGAAACCAGAAATCGTCTTGAACGTTTCCAGCATTGGGTTGCGCACTGATGCTATCAGCGAATCCATGTCGTCAATAGTTAATCCTTTAGTCGTAACAGGTGGAAGGATCTGGATCGTTACTTTGCCTGTATGAATAAATTTGAGTACAATTGTTACAACATTAACAATAAAGTTCCGTAAGTAAATAAAGTTCTAGAAAATATCAAACAATAAGTTTACTCTTATCTTTATTAGTCAGGATTACACGGTGCAGTATGCTCACAAATAATCTGGCATTAATCTGACTGCAAACTTTGGATCATATGCATTAAGAAGGGAGACGAATGCAGCATTTAACAGCTAACAGAACAGCACATTCTCGGATGCCCCTTCTGGCTCAATGTGTGCATTTCTCTACGTTGGTCGCCAATAAAGGGTACCTCCGTTCATGGAAGAGATGCAGTCGTTTAAAAACCTTTACATATTTACCGATTAATAAGACTATACCGATTAGCATTTTTTCTGCCGAACAGATTCCGATCCAATCAGCCACAAATTGATTGGTGTACCGAGGCGATTTAACCGAACCGATCGCTACAGATTTTTAACAATTTTTTTTTCTTGCTTACATAAACTTGTAGGCTAATGAAAACATTGGAATACATTTTTTTTACCCAAATAAAAGTAAAAATTTGTCAGTTATTAACCTTAGCCTACACAATGTAAAACATGTAGGCCTAGCCTAAATAAAAACAAAAGGTAACAAACATGTGGAGAAACAGAATTATTTATTGTCAAGGGCCTGGCAAAAATCGAAAATCTGCAGGTTTTTGTTCGCCGAACCGAATTTTGCCGATCAGCCCAAAATCTGTTCGGTACAGCCTTACCGTTTAATATTAGTTATTGCCAGGCATTGACACCCTGTGAAATTCCTATTTAGAATCATTGACTTTTTGTGGAATTAAAGGCTGGCTGAAACCCTACGTACGCAACAAATGCTTGTGCAGGTCTCACGAGCAAAATTATATGCAACTAATGCTGGGGTGCATGCAACCTAGTGCATAAAATTTGCCATGCCGAACTCAATTTTACTGATTTACGCAATAAACATCAGAAATAATGTAAAAAAAAAAAAAAAACCTTTCACAATAAAATTATAAACCTAAACCAACATCGTTGCACTGCAAAATCAATAAAATCCTGCAAATAATGCTTGGCTGCACGCGAAACTAGTTTTGCTACCAGATAACTTTATTCCACTATGACTACGATTTTTTTTGTCATAATGTCACATTTACAGCACACATTGTGTGGTGGCTAAGTTTTTTTCCCTCACTCAACATAGCTAAATGTGATTTGTTCCTGGACTTATCTCCACGATGTTTAAATAACGTCTGCACTACTACTAAAAGATCTGACGTGCACCTATTCACTCGGGACATAGAGCCAATTTCTGCACTGATGTCAGAAAAAATTTCTTTAATAGGGTTATCCATTTATGGACTCGTCTCGCTAACGACATCGTCTCTTCCTCCTCCACCAGCAACTTTTTTCTGCCTATTAGTTTAGTATCATTTTACCCTTCTTGGGCATTTTTTGCTCTTGTCGCAACTTCTAAATTGTATTATTAACTTACCGCCATTGTCAAATAACTTCTTTTTGCTATTATAAAAGGTAGAATACGAAGATATCACCATTGGAACAAGAGGCACCTACAAAAAAAAAAAAATAAGAACAAGGTTTGCAATATTTACCTAAGTTTAAATGATTTTAAGAAAACTATCTCTTATAGTAGAAAAACAGGAAGGATGAATGAATTTGTAACATTAACATGTTGGAACTAATCTTACAAAGTTTTGCAAGAATGCCGATATGGAGTTGGCATACTATGTAGAAACTCAAATTTAAATTAAATTTAAACAGTCATGCTTATTTTGACACTGCAGTTTGACAACATGCTCGAAATATATAATACAGGTAAGCACTGTATCCCGATAATCACGCAGTCAACATTTTATTATTGC
>JAHWFP010091089.1:0-10515 GCA_023313725.1 Lithobius niger | reverse complement strand
ACGCCGTAAATTTATATTTATACAAGTCTCTTAAACTAACATTCTATAAAACTTAGTTTTGTTCATTCCCATAAAACACTGCAACTTTGTTTTTTAATGGAAATCAAACTCTGGACCCAAAACAACGAACGATGATGCACTTACACCCGTGCTAAGAAACGACGACTTGAAGACGCTCAACGAAGCAGATTTACGAACCGCAGTAGTGTAGCTATTGCTAGAATCCCTGGAGTTAGCGATTTTTAACTGCTATAAAATCATAGCTCCAGCCGGAATCACAACAAGACATTCTCTAGTGAACAGTGGCGTAAATATTTTGTCTAGGGGTGGAGGAGGGGATAGGGGAGGCGTCAAATTTTGCTCCACTATACGTCCCTTTTACGGCATCTGATAGAACTTCCCTCCCACCTTGTTATTTACGCCACTGCGAGTGAGGCATAACTTCAAGTTCAAGGTAGCTCTGACGTAGCTTCCAAGTGACGTGGCTTGTAAATGTCGTGGCTTCCAAATTACGTATATAGCTGTCACAACCAGTTTTCTTCCAGACGCCTAAGACCAGAGCCGCGTGTCATCTGATAGCTATGACAGTTTCACGGTCATTTCAAGGCTTTCTTGGACCCCGAGCATCCGTTTAGTATGCATATATAGTCACCTCCACGTGTACGGTATTTGTTGGATGTAGACAATTAAAAAAAACGGGGGAGTAGAAATTAAAAGACGAATTTGGTTTTAAACAAATTATGAATAGGACATTACTTGAAGAAACTTCTTTCCCCCGAATATAGACGTTCGAGGTTTGCTTCCAATCATATGAACGGTTTAAATGCTGCAAGCAAAAAACACAGTTTTCTTTTGCCATTTATGACCTTTGACCTTGGCTGTTGCAAATTGTCAGAGGATGCCAGACGACCCCCTACAGATTCTGGTTCAGGACATCTAGTAGTATTAATCAGTCATAAAACGTTAGTAATATCTTCTTTCAAGGTGAACAGGGTTTCGACTGGTCTATTAGGTTTACGAATATACAGCTTTTTTACTTTGGTTACGTCCTTTTTAGTCTTCTGTACAGCCGTACCGGCTGAGAAGACTATTGCAACGACTTTGTCCGTCCGTCGCTTTTTTCAACTTCGCAACGGTACCAGATATTGACGACCATTGTTTACAACGTTAGATTCAGTGTGAGAAGTTAGTTAAATAACATGGCAAATTAAAACATCGTTACTTCCTTATATATAGGTAATAGAATTCTTCGACGTAACTAATGTAGGGGGGTAATTAGTGCGTATGGGAGCCGCTCCAATGCCAACCCCACAGTTAAGGCACAAGCTGGAAAATGTGCCGTGGTGGGAGTCAAGGGGTTGCTGGAATTCCAAATTTACCTTAACAGATGGATCAAGGCTAGAAGTCGTGGTTCAGTTTTGGTGTTGGTTTAATGTAACATATGAGCGATAGTGTGCTCTAGCTCGCCTGAAGTCTTGGGCGACACTAACCTAGGCGTAAGGCCTTAAATGGAACGTCAACGGCATTATAGGCTCACTTGGGGAAATTTGGATTTGTTAGTTTCGGGAAAATTTAGTTAAGTTAGTGACAGCTAAACTAAGTAGCAACGGGGTTGCAGTGCTAGACTAGCAACAGGATTGGTCAGGTTTGAATTTAAGTTGGGGATAGGGGAAATTGGGGAAAAATTCTAATTATAGGGCCGAAATTACCTTTGGATGCGGGGAGTTGGAGGCGGAATGGAATTTTAGGTTAAAAGCTACTTGTTAGGAGCACCCGACGGATGATCAAGCGAGCTCGAGCGTTACAATTGATGTCAAGCATTATGTACAGACAAATCATTGCTATGTATTGTTACAACAATTGATCAAATTGGATTATTTCAACTAACAATGAGTATTAATTTTGGAAAACAATGGCACATTACAATTTGACGTCATGTGGACTTCGGGCTTGGTAGATTTCACAAATGACGTCATCAGCGTGACCTTGCTGGGGTGGTAAACTTCCAACGTTGAAATCCGGAATTAAACTCGCAACACTAAACTAAATAATAATATTTCATCGTCGAATTAAAATCCTACGGTAACACTAAAATAAAAACAAATAGATGTTAGCTTCGTTTAAAATAGTCTCGTCGCATTGTTGCATGAATGAATAGGCTTATCGTCGAACCAAATTCTCCATTAGGCCTATATCTGTTACTTACGAAATTAAAATTGCATTTTAAAAATTAGACTAAAAATAAAAATTAGGTCTACAATCATGTTACCATGGCAACGTCAAGTTGCTACGAGTCGCTGTTGGCTTCATCAACTGCGTCTCTCTCGTCACTTCCCTATTACCATTGATCTATATAGGTTACGTTGCGCGTTACGTTGTAACACTGTTAACTGTGTGCCTGTAGGCGCACCGTGTTGCAAAAATGAATAGGCTTACTATACAATCGATATCTCCGTTAGCTGCTACTTACGAAATTAAAACTGCTGGTTAAAATTAGGCCTAAAAGCTGACAATTACGCCCAAAATGTAAAATAGGCCTAAAAGCTAACACATGTTTAACAGGCAATTGTGATGGTTACTGCTTTTGGATTAGGATGATAGAGATAGATGTTGTAGTGAATGATAGAGATGTCCGCCTGAACAATGGAAGTGGAGGAACTGGGCAGAAGACCGGTGCGATTAGGTAATCTCTGTAGCCGCCTGTTTTTTTTTTTTTTTTTTGCTTTTGTCCACTTTCATTTTGCTTTCGTCCATTGTTGTATTTGTACAGACTGCAACAATGGACGAAAGCAAAATGAAAATGGACGAAAGCAAAAAAAAAGGCCGAAACCAACGTAAAAAAGCTGTAAATCATCAGATTCAGGTGCGACTTAACTACCCTGCGACCCGCTTGGCTACCCGCGGAGGGCAGCGCCAAATCGATTGAATTTTTAATTAGATTCCTTGAGAAAATATCCGTTGTGATGCAGCCAGCTGTCAAGCTAATTAAATAATTAACAATTGCAAGAAGAACGTTTACGCCTATAGCTGTGTCGCAAATGAGGTCAAAAATTGTATAAAAATTGAATAAAAAGGTGCAGTCCAAATATACGTCATTCAAAAGCCAGCCAACCGTCATCGTACCAATTCTCGGTCAAAAAAACGCAGTACATGCTTTGTGAAGGGTCCCCCAGAACCCTGAGCAAAGCGTGCAAGTGCAGCCTAGTGGTTATCATCGTCGTCTCCAAACCAAGAGAACGCCGGTTCGAATTCCACGACTGGTACAAGTAACACGCTCTTAAAAAAAAAGCTAGAGGGTTAAGTTAAAAATACTGGTCGAATGGGTGGTGATGGTGGGCGCAACACTTTGCAACATTTTATAAACACGTGATTGAAACATGTTTAACTACGGAAGTGTTTGAAATAGTAGTACCCCTATCTATCTATGTATATAAGGGATTCACTTACCAAAATCATCAGCCTGCACTTCAATGACGGAGGCCGAGGGCGATAATCAGTAAGAAATGAAATATTGCTTAAATAATGCTGGCTCTTACAGCCGAGACCAGCGGTGCCATATAACAATCAGCATTACGGGTTCATTCTCGGTACGGTAGCAAAGAAAAAGGACCAGCAGTCGACAACTAAAAAGGGTTAAAGGGTTTAACGAGCGTTAACCACTCCTGGTCATCTGCCCGAAGCCCTAAGGCCCTATGTCTGCAACAGCCAGATTCCCAGGCGGTCACCCACCCAAGTATCAATCCACAACAACTCGACAACTACACAATGATTCAATAATACTGACTACAGCTCAGATGAATAGATTCAAAGTTGGTTGAGTAACAATCACTGCATGCGCTAGCGTTGTTGCGGGCTTATCGCTCTTGGTATCAAAACGGAAAATCAGGCAATTCAGCCACTCTGATAATAACAGTGGCGTTATATATTGAGTGGGGGGGGGAGGCTGTTTGTTGGAACGCCGGGGTCCGCTGCAGGTTATCTTAAATCTGTAAGTGTTTACATTACAACATATTACAAATATAAGCCGTTTTCATTAAACGCTATTTTGAAAAACGAATGCGTTGTTGTAAAAGCACTGCGGTTTTATTTTAAACACTTGTCGCTACAAGTGTTTTAAGCATGTGTTAATAAAGTGCTGCAAATTAAACACTAGTGCATGTTTTATTTTAGGCTGCACGTCTGTAACAATATACAAACACTTGAAAGTTTCATTTTCATAACCTACTATTTGTAAAAGCTAGAAACAAGCAAAAGCGTTTTCTGGGTAGCTCTAAAATGTTCAGTTTAAAACATGTTTTTACAGTGTAAATCGTCGGGATTTCCCTTCAACCCCGAAATTAAAATTGTTCCCAGTCCAGTCTGAGCCGAAATAAGCAGAAACGCCTTGGAAGGAAGGTTTGTGCCCGTTTTTATTTTTTTTTTTTGTTATTTTTTATTTTATGTAACGTTGCATTCTTCCTTCCTCGGGAATACCCGGCTTGATGAGTATCATAAATACGTGTTTTGGTTACGGCGCTGGTAGCCTAAGGGTTTTTCAATGATAACAACCTCGTCGCACGTGCACGCCCATGACTCTTGAAGTTGCAGTATATAAAGGCAGTTGACCTGGCCGCAGACACAAGCCGACCACAACTTGGTCGAGAACAGAACGCAAGAACTTCTCTCGTGCCAAAAAAAGGGTTTAAGATAGAGTTTTGAAGAGGGGAGAAAAAGGCAAACATGAGGACCGAAACGGTAAGTTTTTTATTATTGTTTTAAATTTTGACTACGGTCGTATTTTTATGTATATATGTATCATGCAAGAGGTAAAGCAATCAGTATGTTTGTTAAAGTATGAAGAAACTATCCATTAGCTTGCTTCAGTACTCTGAACTGTGAATTGAGTGAAAGAAATTATAGCTGAGGCAATGCGCCACTTTGGCTAGTTAATAGGGTTAATCTTGGCGGCCTTTTCTTGAGGCATTGGAACTGAAATTTGTTTAACTATGTTGGTAAGTTAAACAGAATCCGATATTGCTTGAGTAACTATTGGTAACATAATGCAAAACGAATGACAGAGTGATTCTTGTTTATGCAAATAATGTTTAAACACGGTTTAACACCGTATGAGTTTACTATTTACATCATACAGCTCATATTAAAGATGCTTGATCAATTATACTAAATGTTGGCTTTCTTGCACGGCACGGTTTTCGTATGTTCAGTCAAACGTGTCTGAGTGTTACAAACGGCGCTATTTTTCCATGAAAAAAGCTTATGTAAATTTTGTTTAAATCCAAATGTGCTGTCACACAATTATGTCGCAACGATGTTTCGGTTTAAAACGCAAAACCTTTATCTGGCAAGTTTCAAGTAAAATTCGTCAGGAAAAAAAAACAAATAAGACAAAGCAAAGGACTCGCCATTTCAACGTTTGAATGTAAGTGAAACAGTGCAGGGAAGGCACATTTAAATGGTGAAATGGCTTTTGTCTGTTTTTCTTGTTTCGTTCGCGTTTTCGACATATGTTTTAACTGTAGCTTTAACTGTAGTTTTAACTGTTTGAAAGAGTTCAAATGTAGTTTTTGTTTGAAACTTGCTTCGTAAGGGCAGTCCTGTTTAAACCGAAGCTTCGCTACTGTAATGCGTCAGCAAATTTGGTTTAAAAAAATTGTATTTGTGTTTTTTTGTTTATGTGAATTACGGTACGAAACAAAAGCCAGAGGGGAAGACCTATAAACTCATGATTGATGCAGTTTGATAGTAACAATTTCTGAATACAATGAATAATTGACGATTCAGCGTAATATGCTGTGACGGCCTAGACTGGACAATCATGAAATTTCCAGCCTTTAATAACAGGAATATTTTGGGATTAGTTCGTTTAGCTTTCCGAGTAATTTTAGGCGTTTTCCTCCGGGTTATCCGGTTTGTATCTTGAGAAATTCACTCCCTTCAAACTCCTTTTACGGTGTACAAATACTCGGCGACCTTCAGCGCAACTCGGCTTCACAAGCGTCTTTAATTTTTTTAATTCCTAAGGCAACCAAGCAAACCAATTTATTGGTAGGAGACTGAAATAGGCCCTCGTGCGTTGCCCGTTTAATTGGATTTTTTCCCATAAGAGAAAAATTGTGTCATTTTTTTTTTTATTGTGCGAAAAATTTAGACGAGGTGAGGTCTACCTGAGAAGGCGTAAGTTTCGTTTAGTTATTATGGAGAGGAGGTGTAGCTAATTTTTTTGGGTGGGACAAATAAAAATTTTTAGGACGCCTACCGACTCTAAAAAAGATAACTTTTACAGGCCCCCCCCCCCCCCTCATTCCCTCCCACTTTCCCCAACCGACACAAAATGGTAACAGGAGGCCCGTAGTCCGTATTTGCAACCACCTCTTTCAGCAAATACAGATCATCCTACTTATAAATACATGCAAATGGAATGAATGGAAGGAAACTTCATCTCTCAGTAACAACACGGTGGGTGTTTGTATTTAATAACTGCACGCAAAGCTGTGTTGGGCACAAAGCACAAATCTTGAAAACAAAATAAAATAAAAAACTCGTGTAGGCTACTACAAAAATGTTGGGGAGGTTATGCGCCGTCTTCAGCCTTATAAGCCCTCTTCACACCCCATTCCCCCTGCCTATCCGCTAGCCTCGGTCCCATTGTTTGTGCTGCATTTAACGTAGTTGTAAAACTGTGCAAAGGCTAAATTTTTTTTGGCTAGTTTGTAAAGAATTAAGGAGAAAAAAGGGATCAAAAAATTTTGGTATTGTAAAAATAATACTACAAAAAATCGTTTGGGGAATTAATAAAAAAAGAATATTTTACATGAAAGTCCTTTTCCACTGCCACAGGTTATCTCAAGACGAATAGGGTCTTTGTTTCTAGGAAGTTTACGGTATTTTGTATATCACACTCGAGACAAAGAATTGCGTTTTTACGGTCCTTTTCTTTTCAAACGTACAGAGGTGGAACGAAGCGTGACTTGAATAATTAATAACGGAGGGGCTCGTTAGGGCCCACTGGTTAAAAACTTAATTTACAATAAACAAAACAAAAAAACTAAACAGAGTTGACAATTATTTTCAATTGCCTATACACAATGACATTAGAAACATGCGTGCAGACAGCCAGCCAGCCAGTCAAAGCGTTCACGCAAGTGCATTTAAAACATGCGGCACACTGGACGGACTGATGGATATTTCATCGGTGCAGCTCACTGCAAAAAAAAAAGTGTGCCGTTATACAACTTTCTTGTAGATCGGTAACGTGATTCAGTCTCACGTTCTCTTGGCTCGGAGACCAACCCTCCAACAACTCGACTGTTCTTTGCTCGCTATTTTCAGGTTGCCAGGGACCTCTCGTGAAGCATCCTTTTTGTAGCTGGACTTAAGGCTCGTTTAAGCACGACTCGCACTTGCACTCCCGCTGCTAAAAGCTAGAAAATCACCTGAAATTCCAACATGGCAGCGGTTTTAGCTCTGCCGGCTCGTAACGAAAACAGTCAATATGAGTTCAGAAGTGACAGGAAAATCGTTTCTTCAGGAGGAATTCTTTATCTTATTATCACGGATTATAAGACTGCATGCATTGACTCAAACGATGTCGGATTTAGTTAAAACTGGTAGCGTTATTATTATGACAACAACGCCTTTGCCGTTGAGATCAATTTTTTGGTTCGAGAAAGCAAGGCGTGTCGTTGCGTAAACGCCCTTAGGTGTCTTGACTTCTTACGTAGCATTATCTGTGCAAGGGTTAAACGTTGACAAGCTTTAATGGCTCTTAAACTGGTTGAATTGCTTCCCTTTTGTTTATTATTATGTTCATTGCAAAACTGTAGGAAGGCGGACTGAGTTAAAAATTTCAAATATTCGGATCTCTGAGGTCGCCACTGTTGTGACTAAATTAAATTAAATACAAGTAACCTCAGTAGCTTCAGTTTCCATCACGGTATTGTATTGCGTTTTCGTGATTGGGTAGCGGATGAGTGGCAGTACAGCCACGTGCCACTAACGCGGGTTTGAGTGAATGTATCAAAACCCTGCCGCGCATGAAAGTTAACATTCAAAACAACGAAAGCAAGCTACTTGAAGTAACTGTCAATAAAAAAAAATAGAAATATACGTAAATAATGTAAAAATAATAAAAACTATTTAATAGTGCTATTAAAAACAGGAATTGACTTTAAACCAGTGCAAGCTGCCCCTCCAAAATGGGTGTAAAGTTCAGTATATTTTATTAGAGTCGTGTAAACGACACTGAGGGAGAGTGGAATAAAACAAGCATCTTATGTTGAGCTCTTTTGTTTTTTTACAAAAATAAAAGAATGATAATTTAAGCTTTGTTGTGTCTTTGAAAGATCCGTAAAAAAAAAAAAACCGGTACTTTAACCTATTTTAAATCCTTTATCCGTGGCTTCGGGCAGAGGGGGAGGGGGATGGATTCCTGTAATTATCCTCATTTGCGACAATTTGTGTGAAAATAAGTTCCGATAATAATGATGAGTGCCCTTCAGAACATCAATAGAATCAGCACTTTGTAGATGTTGTTTTGTGTCACATCTAATTTTGCTAATCGGTTATTCTTTTTAATGCATACAATTTCCTATGGCATAAGCCCCCCCCCCCCCCCCTCCCCCACTACCTACTTCAATACTGCGAATGCTGTTTGTGTACTTCGTCATTTCATTTTTTTCCCGTTCCCGTACTACGCACATATATTAACAATCATAGCCCGTGATATACTAGGTTGTGGGAATTCGTACAACTTTGTGCCATGCAATAAACAGGCTCTCATAGCCTGTACACGTGACTGGTGAGGTACTGCTTTGATTCATCCCGATATATGTGACAGTGAAGGCTCTTGCTCCCATTAGTTCTGCGTTTGCAGCTATAAAAGTGTGTAGACGTACTGAAATAATGTTGCCACCTTGATTACACTTTAATATACAAACATTAAGCGTGTGAGTACAATAGAAACTGTACTTCTTTTAAATTTATTTCATATCAGAAAATGTGCGTGCCATTTTGATATACGAACATGTTCTCTAGTAGTAGAGCCCACTAAGGTGAAGTATTCGAAAAGAGTATTTAGAAGGTTGACAGGAACTGTAATGTTACTCCTTTAATTAAGCTATTACAGTGTCAGGACGTCAGTAAATGGCGTACTAAGATCAGAAGTAAATACTGTTAGAGGTGGAAGCCCTAAACTTAATTGATTGAAGAAACGGACCATACCAGTCAGTGTCAGTTGGGGTAACGTGAGGCACCACCAACATTCTTCAACGGATATGAGATATATTCTGTGGTATTCTAGGTATTATATCAGCTCCGTTGATGACTGGAGGTATATCTAGGGCTGAATCACGAGGTTGTTTCGTACCCTTTCGACTTCTTGCTCCTTAAAAAATTATAAATTTATTTTTAAAAATGGAGAGCGTTAATTCAATCCAAAAAAGCCAAAGTTACATGGATAAATATTTGCTACATTGCAGTATTACTTAAAATCGGAAAATTTTTTCTTCTTTCTTTTTTTTTGCGTGTCGTGGCGAGTTTGTGCGTCAGAGTGTAGTTTGGAATCACAGTCAAAAACAAAATAGCGTAAATAAACGAATACATTGGAGCCAACAAAATGAGCTGCTTAGGGCGCCTAGTGGGCAGCAATGATGACGAATAACTAACTGCAAGGGTCATCGTGAGAGCGGGAATTGAACCACGTTCTATGATTGGTCTTTGAAAACACTAGCCACTATCTTACTCGACGCCATCAATGTGTGCTAACTTACCCTACGAATTGTCCTTAGTATACAACAAACTGACGTCAAGTGACGAATCCAACCTTGGACAAACTGGGCACATTTTGTGGTATTAAGTGTCCAGTTTGCAGCGTGGTTGGTGAATTGGAGGCCCAGCTTCAATTCTCAAAATTTTGATGATATTTGATTTTGTCGTCATCACTAGTGTCTGCTCACTTGTCATCCTTAGCTGTACACAGAATTGGATCCACTGTGTCTCTGCTTTTATACTAACATTATTAAAGTTAAGTTCGTTCCTTTAAGAAAATATCTATAAAAGGAAAGAGTTTGGTATCTGGATTTTTAGATGCCTTAAATTTTTTGCGTACATCATTTTACGATGGAATACTTTGTTATGTTAGTATATGCCTGTAAAATTGCTTCTATCCGTTATCACTGCCTAAAATATTCAGTTCATCGCTTACAGTAATCATAACGTGAGCCAGGTGTGCTAGCTGATTAAAATTTGGCAATAATTTAAGGATATGTTAATTAAAAATAATTTTTTTAATGATTTATTTTTTTTAAGAGTTCAACCAAATTTATTCTGTATTTTGTTTATTTTCCAGGTCTGCGTTGCGGCTCTGCTGTTAGTTGCAACGGTCGTTGCGAACACTGTAAACGAAAATCATGAAGAATTGAGAGAGAAAAGAGATTTATTCTTCGGAGGAGGAGGAGGAGGCGGCGGAGGCGGTGGATGGGGAGGCGGAGGTGGTGGAGGAGGCGGTGGTCGCAAGAA
>JAHWFP010091064.1:0-18027 GCA_023313725.1 Lithobius niger | reverse complement strand
TGCTGATGTCGTGACACGTTTCCGGTTGTTAAAAATAATAGAAACTGTTCCTGGTTACAAGGAATGACAAGGAAGCCTGGTTGTGACTTCCAAGATGGCGTCCAAATTGGGCCGTCAATGAACATTGTTTGGCATTTTAATTAGTGTTTACCTTTTTATTATTGTGACCAAGAAAGCAATGATCTTCCGAAAATTAACACATAGGAGAAGAAAGGGTGGGGATGGAAAAGAAACTTAATGCGAACGCGTAGGCATCCTTTCCGATCAAAGGCGGACGCGGCGGAAGTAGATTCATAGCAATGCGCCTGCGCTGTAGTGTGTTCATTAATAGCAACGGGTGCACGCCTACTAAGCGCTTCATCTGTACACGAATGGACGATTGTGAGCGCATTTTCACGCAATAAACTTCGGCGTTAATATAGCACGCGGCACAAGTTACTTCGTTCAAATTAGCACAGGGCGATACTTCAATGATTTACGTAAACGTGTCAAACCATACAATCAATGATTACCCTTTATTGGTTTAAAAAATGGGTGTTAGCTTTTACATACGGAGAACGAATTAGTTGCACTGCTGCATGCAATGTTATACCGTTACAGCATCGTTTTCGGGTAGTGTACATAGAGCCTGCATCATTGCAGTATACATGTGGCAACACTATGAAAGTTAAGACCATAATTCTATCGAAAAAAAAAACACCATTCAGTTGCTTTCCGCGAATTAGTAGTTACGTAGCTAATAGCGATTGACGAACTCGGCCAAAACAAGCGACGAACCAATATGGCGGAGCTCGCTTCCCGTTAACGAGCCTGGTACCAATGGAAACGTAAGAGAGTGCGTCGGTATGAACAGACGGGCAGTTTTTTTTCCATCCCCATCCCTTTCTTCTCCCATGATTAAAACCAGTGTTGTTTTATGAACTTGTGGGTGATTCCTTGTAACTAGGATCAACCTTTTATTATTTTGAACCCAACGTCTCCACAAAGTAATTGCAGTTACGGACTGGCTGTTAGTTTAGCAGTTAGAGAAATAGACGATCCACAGAACATTCACGCACTGTAAAAATAAAACTCTAAACTACCAGTACAAAGCACTAGCAGTTTGCTCCCTCTTCTTCGAGCTGTAAAATTACGGTCCATATCGTTTAATGAGTCACTTGGTCATCGTGGTTGAGCAGTGAGAGAACTCGGCCTGGTTGCTGGAGGTTTGTGGATCTGGTCAAACCCCTGGAAAGGGGAGCTTAGCAAAGTCCCCGCCAGGACTGTTGGCCAGAGTAAAGTGAGAGGCTACCATGCTCCTTCAGCGGCTATGGGAACTATCCTGCCCAATTCTTGAAAATCTTTCACCCTACGATGATCGAAGGTTTCCCAGTTCAAATCCCCGAGTTGGCTCCTCCCTTTACCACATATTTCTTCTTCTCAAAAAAAAAAAAATCTGGTAATCATTAAACTGAGCAGGTGCAGCCACACAAACTTTAAGTTGCTTCGACTTGACTTAAGGCTCAAAGAAATTAATTAAAAAAAAAAAGTGTGAGGAAAATAAATACAGCATCAAACTTATTTCCGTTGCCTTTCGGACTTAAGAGTTAGACTGCCACAGCGGGAATTTGATACCAAAAACCAAACCTCTACCGCTAAGTCATACTGACACGGCTAGAACTTCGGCCTTAGGTCTCGAAGGTCGAGGGTTCAATTCCCGCTCAGGCAGTCTGACATTTATGTCCAGAGGGCAACGGAAATAGGTTTGCATCTGTATTTATTTGCCACTAATCCAGCCGATTTGGCTTTCCGTTCTGTTTATCACCTTTGCAGAAACGATTCTTGCCAAATCCTGTCTTAAGGGCTCGCATTGTTTCTTCAGAAATGGTTTAAATTTCTACAGTTTTCGTGAACTGGAAGTTACAACATATTATTTATCGTTGTGGCTACCCCACGTCAATGCTCAGAGGTAGCTTCCAAGGCATATGAATGCTAGGGAGTGACATGCGATTTCACATTGCAGTGTTAGACAATGGCATGTTAATTTTCATTGCAGTGTTAGAAAATGACACGCTGTTTTACATTATATCAAGCTGGATATGCTCAACAGTAGCCGTATATTCGATTTTCGTATGTCGATTATCCCCAGTCGCCTACTGGTCACTGATTAAAACTAAAAGAAGTAAAAAGAATAAGCTTGGCTGCCTTACCGTCCGAAATCGAGCTTCCCTGCAACTTCGTTTCATCCAACAAAATTAAGACCCTAATAAGGGCGCGTTTACGCAACGACTCGCCCTTGCATTCTCGCAGCTAGAATCTAGAAATCATCTGAAATTCCAACATGGCGGCGGTTTCAGCTACGTCGACTCACAATGAAAACACTGAATAATGCAAGTTCAGAAGCGACTGAAAAAAAATTCGTCAGGAGAAATTGTTTATCTTATTGTCACGGATTATAAGACTTAAAGCAGTTACTCAACCGACGTCGGATTTAGATAAGCCGGATAGCGTTGTTACCATGGCAACGACAACTTTCAATTCTAGCTGCGAAAATACAAAGGCGAATCGCTGCGTAAACACGCCCTAAGACCCAAAGTTGGTTAGCAACCTTTGCCGGTATGTGTGATTACCAGCGTGCTCCTTATTTCAGCGGACATCTACCTGCTCTCTACTATTGGTAATTGCTTGCGCAGATTACACAAAGGTCATGTTTTCTCTCTGTGTTAATCGTATATTTGCTAACTCCACAAGGGCGGAGAACATCCAAGAAGACACTTACCTAGCAACGCTAAGTTCCGCGAACATCAGTCGTAAATGCCACCACATAGGGATGCACCGAATATTCGGTAATTATTCGATATTCGGCCGATTCGGCCAAAAATTCAAGTATCCGGTATTTGGTAGAATACTGATTTTGGCCGAATAGTGATATTCGGTATTCGGCCGAATACTGATTTTGGCCGAATAGTGATATTTGGTATTCGGCTGAAGACTGAATTTGGCCGAATAGTGATATTCGGTTTTCGGCCGAATAGTGTTAAAAGCTCATAGCCGCAGACCAAATCCTCCGTGTTAAAGCTTAGCGCATGCGTCGTACATGTCTTGGCATGTGTGGTCGCACACACAATGAGCCCACACCCGGAGTTTCACGATTGCTTGCGTCATACGTTTTAGGATTACACAAATCTCGAAACAGCCCCCTCAGTCGGTGTTTCCTATACTTATCCGTTTAGGGTAAATAAAAAAGTACGGTCAAAAAACACTATTGTAGCGGCATTTTTCGCATGATCATAGCTGGACACGCGAAAGGGTGTTAACATGGAAGATTTGGTCTGCTGCTAAGCGTTTGTAATAGTGTTAAGATTTGTTGGTATTCGGCCGAATATTTTTCATTGGCACACAAACATTTTACTTAAGTTAAACAATTCCGTAATAATAAATTAGTAAATGTAGTACACACTTTGAATTTTTATAAAATTCCAAGGGTAAGTAAAAAAAAAAAATCAGTTACGTAGTATATTACAAAACAGTACTCTGAATTTGTTGCTAGATTAATTTAGGCACTAACGATGCAACCGAGGTTTTGCCAGCGTAGCAACTTCAACGTATGACTGCAGTGCGTATTTCGACACAGTGCGTATATCGAAAGAAATACCTTCCGCATTGTCTTTGGCAGGAAAATACACGCTTTTACTTGAAATGAATGCAACAAATATATAGTAACATGTCGATATAGTAACGTTTGAAGCGAGTGACTCCTAGAACCGTATCAACTTCAGAAAGCGCTGGCCAGTGCAGTGCCATTACAGTGCACCGAAAGCTACATCGAAAGCTACGTGGTATTCCTTTACTGATTTAGTTTTAAATTTAGCCAGTGAACATCGACTTACAGTGATAACACCACAGTAGCTTTCGAAAACTGCTGAAGTGTTATCGGCTGTAATACCACAACTGCTTCTACGAAATCGATAATTTGTGTGTTTTAGCACGAAACTTCTTTCCAGATTTAATTTCCCGAGACCAAAGGTCGAGGGAAATTTGTTGGAAAGGTTGAGCGGTAAAACGCACAAATTGTAAATTTCATAGAAGCACGAGTGGGATTCGGTTTGAAGATATTTGTTTTATTTCCGCAAAATGTTTCTCTGAAGGTATTTCGTTCTACGGTTTCGATTTCCGGTTTCCATTTTCGATTTACGAAGTAGCTTTAATATACGGTGTTTAGTTTTATGTTTAGTGTGTATGTTTTATGTTTGGTTTACGATATTTAACTCTTATTTGGCGTAGGGGGAACTATCCTCCGTTGCATTTCGTCAGTCAACCAGTAATTTCGTTCCCTTCGGCATTGGTATTTCTTATTAGGACTAACCTCAATTTTATGTTGCTGATACACCAAATTAAAGGTACCCTGACCGAGAAGCACCTTCCTGTTTCCGTAAAACTCTGAAGAATCACGAAAGTAACGTGATTGCCCTAGTACGTTAAAACTATTACATATCTGTGGTTTGTAAGCTGTGGTCTTTTCAGTGTAAGCTGTGGTATTTACAGTGTAAGCTGTGGTCTTTTCAGTGTACTGTGGTCTTTTCAGTGGTAGCTGTGGTCTTTTCAGTGTAAGCTGTGGTTTTTTTTCAGTGTAAGCTGTGATCTTTTCAGTGTAAGCCGTGGTCTTTTCAGTTTAAGCCAAGCATGGTGGCCGTTTTGCGGAAAGGAAACAAAAGTTCTCACTGTAAGTCGCTTGTGGTTGGACGAAGTTAATACGCGATCAATAGAACAAATTACTGTCAGGGAAATTCTTGATTTAATGTCCTTTGCAGCCCACGTTGGAATAGGTTCTTTGGCATTGTGTTTAAAAGCTTGCAACAATGGCTGTGCTGAAAGCATCCTTGTTATGTTTCTCCCTTTCGTTTTATCTTTGTCCTTTGTATGTACAATGTCAGACCTGTCATACGGATTCAATTGAGTAAAGCATAGCGGGTGTATATTTAGACAAGAAGGGAAGGGCTAAGACATCAGCCGAGCAGTGAATGGATGCTGTCACTATGACGTCACAGGCATGCCCTAATTGAAGGAATAACTGTATCTGGACATTCTCTGTGAAGTCATAGTTCTACTTATTGCCGAAACCGGAATTAACTTTTTCCCTGAAAAGGAGCGCATCGGCTCTTGTGTTATTATGTATCCTCTTTGATGTATCTTCTTTGATGGGGAGGGACTTAACACGAAAACTTATCCAAAGTCAGTCCTTGGCTTAAGAATCTCAACAGACAAAGTCCATTCTTCTTTACCTCCCCGGCCACCCCCATTTTGTCGCCACTCTCATTTCTTGATGCTCAAAACAATTCGCTGAACTCTCAGCTCTCCATCGGGGAACCGCCACTCTTCCGAAAGTGTATTCGACTGGCTTGCCCGTAGCGTGCACGCTCATTGATCTGTATCTAAGGTGGCGTGGAGGCACTGATTGCCGCACCACCACCACCACCACCACCACCACCACCGCCATGTTCGATCAGTTGTGTGAAGCAACGGATCATTAACAATGGATGGACCCAAAGGGGGGAAGTGGGCGGCTTGAAATAGATTAAAGAGAGGGTAGTACCCGTCACCTGGCCGCTGCTGGTGCTGAGATCGGCGATCCACGTCGACTGATTGGAAGGTGAACCACGTGCTTGATGTCATTAGCCAGCAAATCCCACGTAACTACCCAGGGGATCAAGGTTGGGTAGCTTGCAACTTGCCTCTAATAGGTTAAGGCGCATTTGTCAGCAGACTTGAAGGTCCTCTGCGGGGGATCTCCAGGGGTTTAATTCTGCACAGCAACACGAAGTAAGCAGAAGTGCAGAATGGAGGTTAACCACGCTGAAGAAAGTTTAGCACCTGTGGCCTCTTTCATTGCTTCAGTCTGTTTCAATCTGGCTGTAGGAAACGATGCTTCAACCAAAACTTGGTTATTCAGAACACAGAATGAACGAAATGTTTACCTCGTGTTGTATTTTAATGTGGATACCTAGTGTTAGTGGGGCATAAGATCGTGTATCACTGTCACAAGCTGTAACTGAAAACGTATTTACATGCGGGGCAACACGAAAGTAAACGGAAGTGCAGAATAGAGGTAAACCGAATTGAAGACGGTTTAGCTTCTTTTGTCTTTTTCACTACTTCAGTCTGTTTCAATCCAGGTGTTAGAAAAGATACTTGGTTATTCAGAACTAAAAACTTTCCTGTGAGCCTTTGGCTTTCCCGTCCTTAATTGGTTATTCAGAACATGGATTGCAAGAAATGTTTACTTCCTCAGTTCACTACATTGTATTTTAATGCAGATACCTAATGTTAGTAGGGCATAAGGGGGGGGGGGGGGGTCACTTTAGTTTTAGTTGTAACTGAAAACTTATTTTAATGCGTGGGAACAACGAAACTAAACAAAAGTGCAGAATAAGTATAAACCAAATTGAGAAATGTTTAGCCTCTTTGGTCTCCTTCCTTATGTAAATCATTTTCAGTCAAGCTGTAAGAAAAGATACTCTCAACAAAGCTTGTTTATTCAGAACGTTGAATGCACGGAATGTTACCTCGTGAATTCAGTGCGTTGTATTTTAATGTAGCATTATAATGTAGATACCGAACTGTTATGCTATCTTCCATGATTAGAATACAGGAAATCACCAACATGTGAAAAGAAGTGTGCTTCCGCTTACAGAAGTAGCTACAGTTTTAATTATCATTCTGAGGCAAAGATACGTGAATGTTGACATTGGAATGATCATAGATGCAATCAGTAACATAGGTGCATTGGCATTATCATCCATCTATGGAGCTTGGTAATATCTTAACTTTAAAGGTGCTACCTTCCAATACTAACCCTACCTTAGCATTAGTAGCACCAATAGAAACAGAGAATTTACAACAAGCACTTTATGGTCCTGATGCTGCTATGTGGTATGTAGCAACCAATGACGAGTATGGATCACTCATGGCTAGCTAGCCGCACTAGAAATTTAGTGGACCTACCGCCTTGGGTGTATACTATGGGATCGAAGTGGGTTTTGAAAAATATGAAGACTTGAATCGGGTGAAGTAGAGACATACAAGGCTGGTCTTCTTGCTAAAGGCTTCGCCGAAATTAGGGGGTTCGAATATTTCGAGACATACTTCCCAGTTGCGAGCCTGCCCTCCATGAGGCTGCTCATCGCAGCTGCAATCCAAAAGGCTACCACATAGATGAGTTGACACAAAAACATCCTAACTTAACGGCTACCTATGCAAACAAACACATTTACGTGCGATAGCTCGAAGATTCTGTCGCTTCAAGTTTTGAACAAAAAGTATGTAAGATAGTTCGCAATGTCTAAGGCTTAAAGCAGTTCAGTCGGCAGTGGTATATCTGCTTCTCGCATATGTCAAAACAAGGGATGTAGTTACCATTGCAAGTCAGATGCATCTGAGTTTGTCATTAAGAAAGAAGTGGTGTACGTATCCTAATTGGGAATGGGGATGACACAGCCACACTAACGTCAAGCTCGAAGAAGCGGCAACTGCCCAGAAGGTTGCTAACAGCAAGTTTTGAAGTAACACCTTAGGGGCCTATAAACTATAAACAGGGCTGCAACTACATTATGGGTACCCGGGAAAAAAAACCATAAGAATGGGACCCCCTTCAACTAAAATTTGAGGATCCCATACAATGTTTCCTGGCACCTCTGGATCCCCGGCTCCTGGATCCTGGTTCATCTTTCCAATGCTGATGGCTCAAGCGTTTTTGGGAGCTCAAATTAGGGGCTAGAATATTTCGAGACATACTCCCAAGTTGCGAGTCTGCCCTCCATTGGGCTGCTCATCACAGCTGCAATCCAAAAAGGATACCACCAGACCCCCCCCCCCCCACACACACACCTATGCAGCCCTGATTATAACTTGCGATACAATTTTCCCACACACAAACCGGTGCGCCGGCAGTCAAACAAAGTTCTGAAATGACTTTCAGTGGATAAATGCACTTCCATAGTGACCCCAGTAGTACTCCGGCAGCCAGTCACAAGTCACTCAGCAATCCAATGAAAAGATACCCCTATGTGAAGTCGTCAGGAGCTAGTTATATAGAACTGTGCATAAAACAAGGCCTGGCAGAGCTTTTGCAGTCAGCAGCCTTGCACAACATGGATCTACAACCCAACGTTAGTGGACTGGCAGGTAAGAAAGATTATTCTCAGATATTTAAAAGGCGGGAAGAATGTGTTGTTATGCTGCCTGACAATACAGGCTGAGAGTCACTACGTTTACATGACCACTTCGAAGCGCTTCAGAGGGATGCGCATCGCGTCCGTGTCGCCCCCGTGGGTCTTGTAAACACCCTTTCGTGGCGCTTTCTCTGTTCGTGGCGCTTTCCCCCAATGCGCTTCACGGAGGTGGTTTCAGAATCCGTATCGCATCGTCTTTGTGCATGTAAACACTCGCAATCGCATTGAGCCGTTGGAGAAAGCATGGTAAAGATGGCGGACACAGTTACGGCACCCACGTAATTTGTGCTGATGGTGCCATTCGAATTTTAGGTAAATAAACTGAAATTGAGTGTGCATGACTAGGAAGACCACTAAGTTTTAATTACATTTGGTTACTTGGGTCTAAGCTGACCTAGTTTACAACTTGCAGGGGGTAGAGCAGCGTGGGACTTGCTCATTCTTCGCCAAAGGGAGGGCAGGAAGAAAGGGTTTTCCGATCGCACTGGTCGAATCGCCTTCCTTAGAGGATTGGCCCTAATTGCTATCTTTCGTCTTGTAAACAGGTGCCGTTTTTTGATGCGCATTTCAAAGCGCATCGCTAAAATGCGTTGTCTTGTGGCCATGTTAACGTAGTGAATATATCAGTAACCCGAAAAGTTGTCGCTCTATTACGGGTATAATTTCTACCGATGGAGGAATCCCTTTCTTATGGCACTCTAATCTTTAAAGCCACATATCACGTTCCTTCATGGAATCGGAATATAAAGCAATCCCGCAAGCATATCAATAATGACTTTGGACACAAAAACTTTAGTATGAAACAGGTGCGCAATCTCGTGAGGACAGGCAACCGATCAATCGCCACAGATTGGCAAAGGGCAAGACATTTTGTGTTGCCACGTTTGCGAAAAAGTTGAAAATGGACTCGTCTGTAAAGAATACATACCTATACACACTGCACAGTCCAGCACTGCCAGTTAACCGAACCCCTAAACTGGAATAAGACAAGTGTTGTTAACTAATAAACTTAAAGGGCAATTACATCCATTTTGACATGCATGGTTGACTTTTGGATCACTTATACAATAACTAAACACATGAATTGCGGTAAGAATACGTTACTTACGTCCGATATAACAATTTAATTACTGCATCACCAAAACACGATACGGAGATCGCCATTGTTTTGCTGGAATGCTCAGAAATTAATGCCAACAGATGTCACTTTTCGATTTCGACTCGCAGCCGATTGAGATAGCTGTATTGACTGTGAGGAGCTCAAGCGTCTGGCGGCCGGCAGTGTAGTGGCCAGCTAAGGCCGTCAGACGCTTGAGCTTCTCACAGTCAATACAGCTATCTCAATCGTCTGCGAGACGAAATCGAAGAGATCCGTCTGTCGGCATTAATTTCTACGTATTCCAGCAAAACAATGGCGACCTCCGTGTCGTGTTTTGGTAATGCAGTAATTAAATTGTTATATCGGACGTACGTAACGTATTCTTACCGCAATTCTTGTGTTTAGTTATTGTGTAAGTGATCCAAAAGTCAAACGTGCATGTCAAAATGGATGTAATTACTCTTTAATGTGTTTTTATTCTAGTTAAATAGTTTCTTCATCAGACGGGGATTTGTTGTAAATGGCCAAATCATCGTGCAGGCTGTATTAAAAAGATCATCCTCTCTGATGTCATAGTGTGACTAGAAGATTCTTTTCAAGAAGAAGTTGTAATCCTTTGCACATGGCCAGTGGACAACTCCACCAACTAGAAAGTTCCGAAAGATGCTAGGTCTTGGTATCGAGGAAAGACTAGAAACTATTAGGCTTTAACAACCACTTCCTTTAAAACGTGAAGCTGCAGTTCAGTTCGTCACTTCTTCGACAGGATGCCTTCTGTGAAGAAGGGGCTTAATTTAGGATTTCCTTTCTGACCTTTTTGCTAAAAACTACGTAACTTTTATGTAATACGAATCCACCCAAAACCAAAACTGATGTAAGAGAAACCGCCAAGATTCCGAAAACGGTCGGCTTTGAAAGTAGTGATATCATTCAACCAGAGAAAGGCCGCCAAGGTTAATCCTGTTAAATCGAATCTACTAGTAGTTCGGAAGTTAAATGGAAACTAGAACATTGCTACTAGCGGTAGCAATGTTCACGTTTCAATTTAACGTCCAAAGTATTATTCGGTGCGATTACTTTGGCTAATAGGTTTGGTCTTGGCGGCCTTTTTATCTTCCGCGAGACATGGTGCATCAATGTCTCGCGCATCAATGTCTGGCTATAAATCTGTCCTCCTGTACGGAATTTTTAAATTTTTTCAGGAGGTACTGATGTATGGTAAAACCTAGATTCGGGGTTTGTTTAATATCTTTGTAATGTGTCGCGCAGTGGCAACCCGGAACACTGCACTACGACTGAGGTTGGTGCTAATGACCTAGCTGTTGACGCGTCAATAAGTCACGATCCCCCCCCCCCTCCCCTTAACACGCCGTGTATAATGCCCTTCTGAGCAACAGCCAGGTTGGTTGTTAAACAGTGGCTAAACAAAGCTTTAATTTGTAAAATAATGCCCGCTACTAAGTTTGACATTAATGAACTTGTAGGCTGAATAATGTACTTGTCGATTTGACGACGGTTTTAAAACATTTCTCACAGCCATGGAAAAGGAGAGAGTCAAAGGTTTTTGGTTATTTAATCAAGAATTCGTCGGTACCCATGAGAAATTATCAGTTTATTATCACGCCAGGGTAAAAGAACATGAAGGCAAAGGAGTTTTACGAGTTAATTCATTGTTTTTCATTACAAAATTACGCGTTCTCTCTCCGGGGCGGCATAAATTTTACCGTTGGCTAAATTATTAATTTTGACTTAAGGGTCGACCGCGTAAATAGGAGCAGCAGACAAAAGCACTTGCATTGGTGTGAAATTGGAGTGGGCTTTCGCCCGTCGATTTGCGAAAGGACGCGCGAAAACAGAAACCCCAAGCAATTAAAGACGGGAATATTGGCTGCGAACAAGGGTCTTGTAATTAAGAAAAGTGCGTTTAATTAGCTGGGGCAACAATAAATTCAACAGAACCAGAAAGAAAGAAGTGGCGAAGAAAAATCCGCGCCCCACCAAAAGCGAAAGTATATAATTGATTTCCCCCGGTTAGTTGTTGAAAGCCCCCCTCTCTCTCTCTCTCTTTCGTTTTCGCTCAAGTGACGGTGCCAGTCTGTTCCCAAAACACACATTTATTTCGCTGAGGCCGTAATTACCGCCAATTAATGTTGTCGTCAACTTCCATAATATCTTGGCAACTGTACTTCTTGAAAGATACTTGAATGCAGATGGTGCGATATGCTGTTAAATTGAAAGGTGTTGACAGAATAGCCTTGAAGTAAATAAAGCCAATATATTTCCACTGCAGCGATTTCAGAGTTCCTGACGTTAACACCACAGTTAAGGGACTAGCATCTAATAGTCACCTGGGCCCCTATCGGGAGAATGGATTCCCTTACCCGGGTTGGGGTTTTCGGAATTAGGCCGAGTTGATGTAAATAAGGGAAAATGAAGGAAAATAGTTCAGTTTAATCGATGTTTTAATTATGTTTGGTGCTCGGGTTCGCCTGACTTACACGGGCGACTCTAATAACCCAGCAACTTTAGGTTAGATTTAGCGAAAACTTGAAATAGATTCAAAGAAAGCTGAAAATTGGCACAAAAGTAGCTCCAATGGTGTATGAAACATTCTAAAAGTCCGCTTGCTTTCTCCGGTACAATGTGTCAATATTGCCAACGTCAATATTGGACGACCTGATGCTGGGACTGATGACCCAGCATCTTGATTCCCTTGAGCTGAGCCTGGATGACGATCTTAAGTGTGCCCTGCCTCTATTATTAAAACTCACTCACTGTATTGTTGTGTATTCCGTAATCAAATCAATTGTTAAGCATGTGCATTGCCTTGCCAACATATTGTTCATTTAAGTAATAATAATAATTTCATTCCAAGCCCTCATTCGATCCCAAATCCTCCGTAAGTAATCTTTGGCTCATCAATTAGAAATTTGTTCTTTCCTCCCCAATTTTCCCCAGTCCTCCACATTTAAGCTATCATGTCCCTATTATTCATTATATTTAGCCATCACATTAACATTTATTAAGAACTGTTTAGTTAAGTCGTGGCAGGCGAAGCTTTGTGTAAAATCCAGCATTGAAACATCAAATATTGAACCCAACCAAATGTCTTCTTAATTATTGAATTTCGTACATTGAACCATCCCCACACTTTAGTATTATCACGTTAGGGTCGCCCACTCCCCCAAACCTCTACAAATGGAAAAAGGGCGTAAGTAACAGTGTATGGTTTTAGACTTTTAGAATGTTTCATACACCATTGGAGCTACTTAAGTGCCAACTTTCAAAGCTTTCTTTGAATATATAGCCTACTGTGTTTCCATGTTGCGTGCGAGCAACGACGAGCCCGTGTGGCTGCAACGAACTTGCTGTTCACTACCACTCTCTCTTGTCAGTGAGCGACTGCAGAGTTCAGTCTAGTTAGTCAACTGAAGAAGCGAATTTGGTCGAAAACTGGAAAGTTGATCGGCTAGCCTAGTGATCGAAAATACCGGACTCCTTTAGTGGCTGTGGGATGTATTCTGACCAATTCCGGACATTATCTCGACTCCTGCGGTGATCAGAGGTCTCCTGATCGAATCCCCCATTTTTCCCGTCCCCTTACAACAATTCTTTCTCCGTCAACTCGTGTAGTAAAATGTTCAAAATTTAGCCGATTTATCTACACAAGCAATTTTCTTCAGAGGACATAAAGCTCCAAGAAATTTATTTATTTTGGTTCAATGACGACAGCACCCTCTGGTGGTAATAGTTGAAAGTAGATACTATATCACCTAAATATTTACTGTTCGCAGAGAAAGCGTTTTATTACCTACATACTCTACCCTGGAGTTTGGTTAACAATTGTAATGTGTGGCACAGTGGCAACCAGGGCCATTGCACCATGACTGAGGTTGGCGCTAATGACCTAACTGTTGATGCGCCATTAATCCTCAACCCTCCTCATAACGAACGATTGCTGAAGGAAACCTTTTCGAAAATGCTTGAAGTGGAGTATTAATGACATGATCTTTTCTAAGACTTATCATAGGCTCGCTATCTTTGAGCGTTGTTCACGCCGGGCAACACAAAAATTAAAATGTGGGCTTTTAATGTGGGCACTGCTGGAGAATGCAAGCCAAGTTTGGTCTCCTTACCTCCTTGGGGACATTGATTGAACTATGAACTGTGTCCGTCGAGCATCACTTCACAAAGAAATTCCCTGGCCTATGTAATCTTCCATATAGTGCGCGTCTCTTACAAACCAGGCTCGAGTCCCTTGAACTGCACAGGCCGCGTGCAGATCTGCAGTTGACCTTTACGATTGTCCGTTGTGTGTTGCCCATTGATCATTGTTGATCATCTTTGATCATTGTTTCACTAAAGCCACAAGAGGCCACTCTCTGAAGTTGGCGGTTGCCTCTGCTAAACTAGACTGTAGAATAAACCTCTTTGATGTCCGGGTTGTCCGCCCATGGAATTCGCTGTCGGACAAAGCGGTCCGTGCGCCAACTGTGGCACATTTTGCTGGAGAGACTTTCCCTCAGGGAGTTCTTGAAGAGACCCGAATTTGTCCTCGATTCGCCCGATTTCTAAACTTCTTTTAACGACTAGGAATTGTATAAGTGGCTGTGCCGTTCAAGGTCCTTTCCACCCACAAGTGGATAAACCTTATTATTTTTTAAACTAATTATTTCTTTCGGAGAGTATGCCCCTTTAATGGTTTGAAAAATTTCAGAGCACTGGTTAGCTTAAACTGCCATACATTCCTTATAATTAATGATCGACATACGAAGTTTGTATAGCAAATGGGCTTCTGTAGAAACATCTCTATCTGAGCTTAAAATTGTTTTCGGGAACATGCCATAAGCTTTTTTTTATTTGTAGAAAAGTTACAACAAAAAAAAAAGATTATTGATTGGTCCCGCTGGACTAAGGCGTCTGTTTGTCGGAATTGGTTGTCTAAAAGGAACTGATTGAAGATTCTCCGTGTGTCTGTCTTGTCATGGTGACTTGTTCCTCCCGGCGAAGAGAAGGCGTTTGGAATAGAAAACACCTATCTGACAAAAGCCAAAATCTTGGAAAATAGAGAAAAAAGAGTTTTGGCTGTAAAACCTGTAGCTTGGCAAGCTGGCGGCAAACGGAAAAACTATTGTCATCCGAGTGTTAAAAGACGTGGTTCGTTGGTGTAATGAGCAAACTGTCGTCTTTATTTTTCTACGGTTTTTAAAACTTTGTTGCAGCAGCTGGGATATCTCGAGACTCGGCCGCAACAGCTGACACTTCCCTTTTCTTCGTTCGTTCCTTCTTTCTTTGCAAGACGACCTTATCTTCAGAATTGCTAACAAGTTTCTCCCAACTTGTCAGCTGGCGTGTTGCGTGGAGAAATTCTTCGTTTTCTTCTTTATCTCTGTTTGGACGGAATATAAATAATTAAATCGTCTGTGAAGTTGGGTTTCTGTTTCGCAAGTTTCCAGTATGTGGAACGCGTCATGGAAATTGAACAGGTATGGTGTCCGGTAAATGGTGTAAAGAGGTGCAATTTTTTTTTTTAATTTATTTATTTTGACGAGCCTTGTGTCAGCCGAAGCAATTAATGCTTGTGAGGCTGAACCGGCTCAATTTTGAACATTACCAGATTTTTTTAGAGAAGAAGAAATCTGGAAGAAAAATGGTGTAAGGGTACGTTTACGTAGCGACTCGCCTTTGCATTCTCGCAGCTAGAACTCAATCGCGATGGCAAAGGTGACATTGCCATGGCGACAACGCTAAATGGATTAGCTAAATCCGACATCGTTTGAGTAAATACTTGCAGTCTTACAATCCGTGCCAATAATATAAAGAATTCCTCATGACGAAACAATTTTCCCAAACGCTTCTGAACTCACGTTATTTGCTGTTTTCGTTGCGAGGCGGCAGACATAAAACCGCCGCCATGTTGGAATTTGAGGTGATTTCTAGCTTCTAGCTGCGTGAATGCAAAAGCGAGTGGTTGCGTAAACGTGCCCTAATGGTGTACATGGTTCAGCGAGGTCGCATATACGAAGCACAAATAGCCACCAAGGGGCCCACTGAGACCAGAAGACTCACGAGGCATTTAAAAAACGGGAAACAGCGTTTAATTTCAACACGTGTTGATCACCTAAACAGCAAACGGGGCCCTTTTTGGCCCTCTCGGAAGGGATCTCAGCCTTGTTCCCTCGGACGCTTTTCCAACTCTGCGTCTAAGGTTACACGCTTTTTGGCAAGCCTCGTGGGATGGACAGGACGGCAATAAATTACGAGCTATTAAAGGCACTGTTGAGGAATGGCACTCGGCGTGTCGCCGCAGTCGTCGTGAGGAGGTGGTGTTGGCCCGTTTGCGCATTGGTCACACTCGACTTACTCACTGTTTCCTTTTGCGGGGGGGTTGACCCTCCTGAATGTTATTGGTGTCGGCGGCCACTTACGGTCCGGCACTTCCTTGTTGATTGTTGCCATCTTGATGGTTTTCGTCCTCGTTTCCATCTTACGCATGACATTGTGCGTCAATTGGGCGATAAGTCTGTCCTCCTGTCCGGTGTTTTTAAATTTTTGCAGGAGGTACAGATGTATGACAAGATTTAGGTTAGGGGTTTGAATAATATCTCTGTAATGTGTGGTGCAGTGGCAACCCGGACCACTGCACTGTGACTGAGGTTGGCGCTAATGACCAAGCTGTCGACGCGCCATTAAGCCTCAATCCCCCCCCCCCCTCACCTAAACAGGACAGACACTACATGAGAATGAACCCAAAACAATCAGGCATACCCCAAAACGATAAATAATTACAATAACAATCTAAAAACTTTTAAAGAAAACACGCGCATTAGTAGGAGACGTAATATAATTGTCCACACAAACCAACCGCCATGTTTGTTACGACGTCACCTCCAGAGATAAATTATGTGCAGTTTACAGGTAGGTCATCAAAAGCATACTTCCACATTTTCATGGTTGGAAAATGTCGGTTTATGTTCATACAGCTCTCATTGTTTGCTGAAATTGTATACGAATTTTCCGACCATTAAAATGTGGAAGTGTGTCTTTGACAACCTACCTGTAAACCTCATATAATTTATCTCTGGAGCGGACGTCATAACATACATAGTGGTTCGTTTGTGCGGACGATATTAGTAGGTCTCCTACTAATGCTTCTATTTTCTTAAAAAGTTTTTAGATTTTTACGTAATTTTTTTACCATTTAGGGATGCCTGGTTGATAATAGGTTCTGTTTGTCCTGTTTAGCTGATCAAAACACGAATTTTACACACGCGTAGAAAATTAAATGTTGTCTCACATTTTTTCTGGTCTAGTCGCTGGGTCCCATGGTGGTTGTGCCACAGCTAGCCTTTTTCAAACAATGTTAGGTTCAGGGTTGTTGCCTATTTTGAAGTTGTTTTAGGTAAAAACTTGGGACCCCTGCTGTGAATTTTGGGCCCCTTGCCTGCTGGACCCGGGTGCATGCCACCCTTTTTTCGAAACAAAGCAGCTTGTAAACATTTCTTTTTTAGTGTTCATACGCGAGGAAAAGCACATTTCTGCGCAGTGCAGCTTGCCGTTAGCTTGATACTCAGTCGAAACCAAAGACTAAGGATAACAACGTATCCATATATAAAACTAACAAACGCTATAGAGCAAGGGGCACTGCAGAGTGAAACAGAAGGGCGTCATACTGAAGCCGATGCTGTGAAGAGTGATTTCTTAGACCTAAAAGGCGCGATTTTTGTTGTTGGAGAAAACAACGTTATTTTAAGCCTAAGAAATCCGCTCTTCCGTTGTTTTTCCCTCCATTTTTATGTAGTGCACCTTGCAGTTATGCCCTCCAAAACCCATACTGGTACCAACATGGCGGCAAATGTCAATGCTCTATAGTAAACACTGTCGTTAGTGTTAACCCTATGGAGGAACACACTAAAAAAACTGTTTACTCGGGCGGTTTATGGTGGGAACTACTACGATGTAAACGGAACAATGTGGAGACTGTATGGTATTTGTGCACCCAAGTAAGATTTAGCTATATCGGTTATCGGTACTGCACTATACTCAATCAATATGCTAGCCGTTTCAATACTGCAAATTCACTGCAGCCAATATAATCAAAGCACTCCCACAACAAATTAAAGGATCGTGTCAACAATCATTGCAGCAGCGCTCCTTAAAGGTGGTACAACGTATCGCTCACAATTCAAACTACCAGTTAAACCAGTTAAGCTTAACCTCAACCTAAACTATTTGCTGCAAATCGAGAGAAGGCAATAAAACTTAAGATGCTAAACTTATAATCAGGGGTGAAACAAGCATGACACCAACTCATGGTTTAACATCAGCAGATCGACTTTTTTAAAGAACTTACAGGAAACTATTTACCATTTGGTGGAAAAACAATGCTGTTTGGAGGAGAAATCCGACAAACATTTCCAGTAATTCGTCATGGAAATAAAGTGCTTCCATGCACTTTAATTCTGTTGCCAGAATTAAAGTGGCCACAGAATTAAAGTCGCCAATTACAACTTCGCCTTACTCAAAACATGAGAACTGGACAAGAAAAAAAATTTGCTAAATAATGCCAAAAGCTTGGTGTAAGCAAACTAACCATTGCAGGTAATTTGGACAAAGATATTATCGAGATCCACGCAGTTTTGTAACGTTATTATCTCTCATCACTGATATTTTTGAAACATCATTTACAAGTTTAGACGCAAAACATTTGCAGATAGAGCT
>JAHWFP010091060.1:63488-82640 GCA_023313725.1 Lithobius niger | reverse complement strand
AACGTAAATAGGTTTGCATCCGTATTTATTTAACACCTATCGAGCCCAACTGGCTTTCTGTCCCGTTTATTGACTGCAAGTTAATAGGCCGGAGATAATAATTCACACGACGAGTTATCACTTCTTATCGTTATCTATTTACTAGCCTTAGCTCACATTTCACCGGTCAGAGATAATGAGTTAATCCGGGGACGAGTTTCATAATGCTACAATGAAGTACGGAGAAATATTAGACCTATTGTAAAAACAGGGACGGTTTTTTTTTTTTTATTGAAGTACTAAAATTTATACTGCTCAGTGTGCCGCTATAGATGGCAGTAACAACAGCAATGAATGTGTAGATTTCTCGCTGTTTATGGAAACCAGCTCCTGGACAAAATATGAATTTAGAAAATTGGAAATCAACTCTGTAGCTTAGTTTTGTTTTTTTCTTCTTTTTTTTTTTACCCTTCCTGAGTATGAAAACTACATATATTTAACGTTTGCGTGAAGTGGTTATATTTGTATAAGTAAAACGTTCGACAAATGAGTGAAACCATTTCTTATTTAATCCACGAACTACCTTTTTAACTGCTTATGCATTTTATGCATAAAAGCAGTTTTTGAAATAAAGTTGGCTGAGAAAAAGGGCCTTGCGTCGGCTATTGTCTAATGACGTCACGTCCCACGCGAGTCATTTCTTCGAACTTATCAGGCGTATTACTTATTAGCGTCAGGCCAGAAGTGCCAGAATATCAGTCGATTAACCATAATTTGTGACGAGAACACGTACCAGCAAATTTTGGGCATTAGTATTGAACACTTTATGATTAAATCGTTGGCATATGACGGTTTCTAAGTCCTTGACCAAGAATTTTTACCAATTGTTTCCGTCTGGAGAAGAAGTTGAACCGGAATTGGACCAGGCAGCTTCACGTTTTGAAAACATCGCACGGAAAACGGATTTCGATCGTTCGTCTAGGGCGGCCGAGAAACGACTAAAAAAAAAATGGAAGCTACTAAGTACTTCACTAGTAACTGTCCGAGTAATTATGTAAGCATATTGACAACTCGGGTAGTCACGTCGATCAAATAGCGACTCCTGCTAATCAGGTATTAGTGGAACAGTTGTGTGGTATCAATTCGACGAACGTGCGAGTCCGTTTTGCCAGGAACGGGGTAGTGTGTAGCTGTAGTACCGTATAGAGCCATGACCTAGTCTGAAATCGCGCACTTCTCTTTACTTAAAAATTAACACGCATTATGTTTGAATAAAGCATGCAATATACAGGGATTCTCATCCTAACCCCCCTCCTTCCCCCCTCCCCAACAAAAAAGCTACCAAAAGAGAAATTTCTTCCTCTCCCCTCAACTCAGCAAAAAAATATACTTTTCACACCAGGTTGGGGAGGGGTTTAGACTTGTGTTTAGACTGGGATCAACGGGTTTAGAAGCTAGTTCTTTTTTGTATCCCAAGCTGTACCAAAATATTATTAATTTTTTTTTAAAATAAATTGTAAGTATTTCCGACTGAGATACATTTTTCTGACTGATAATTTTTTTGAGTGTGAGGCTCCCCCCCCCCCCCCTTCCTCCACAATAAAAAACGGCCCTTGTCGTATTGCATGCCTGAATGATTAGAAGTATTACTTGGATTTACATTGTTGGAACCAATGCCGCTCTTTTATCTACATAATAAGATCGCTTTTTACTTTTGGTGCACGCGTTCGTGCACGTGTTATGTCTTTGCTACGGTGCTGAAAAACTGGCAGCTAAAAACGATAGAATGGCTTATTTATTTTCTAGAAGCGGGCTTTCAGAGCTGAGCTGAATTGTTTCAAAGTGGAACGCAACAATCACCGCGGATCACGAATGATTATCGTTGCTACCTTGCAGAGTGGTTCGCAACAATAAGATAACAGTAAGTCAAACCAAAACAATAATGAGGTATTGTTTATAGGCTACCGGCGATTTACTTTCAGCCTCTCCCAGAAAAGAAAAATGCCAAAGCCGCTGGGCTAGAGGTTCAACTTTGTTATACAAAGCGGATTTATTGACTTTCTATACAAATATTTAAATGTCATTGCCTGAATACCAAGTCCGGAAAAGAAGTCGAGGCTGCTTTGCACCCGAGGTTGCTGATTGAGTGAGCGAAGCGAAAATTTGATTGAGGAAACTCAATTCGGTCAAGCATGGATATACACATGATCGATCAAACTGTAGCACTGTTGCAAACCGTGCATACAACACCTCCATGCGTACAACGGACTTAAGCAAGCCACCCAAAATTATTAGCCAGCCAACACTCTTTTCATGCACTGATGCTTTAGCGTGCCAATTTTTAAAACGCTGTATCCAGTGATTTGAGTCACAGGATAATGCTGAGTGAGTGAGCGAAGCGAACGAAAATCAGCGTTTGTTAGCCAGTATACCACAAAACTGGATTGAACAAATTTAATTCGGTGGAAGCCTTTCTTAGCCAATGTGCACAAAATTTGGGTTGAAGAAACTTAATTGGATGAAATATGGACATACACATAAGCAACCAAACCGTACCACTGTTGCAAACGTTGCATTCAAGACCAGCCGTGCGTAGCACGGGCTTCTTCTAGTTATTCATCTAAAAATCGGAGCATTAGTTATTCTGCTTCTACGATTACCATGAATTGTGTTCCCTGTTCTGTAACTGTCGTTTAACTTGTCGCACCCTCGTTTTACAGAAAGCCGTCGGCTGATGATTTTTTTTAGCATAAGCAGTTATTATATTTATTTACATTCTTGTTAAAATTCTCTGCGGGATTGAGTCAACTTACAGTACAATAGTTAAATAAGTTGAGCGCTCTAAACCGTTATATGCTGGACAGTGAATGTTCTAAAGTAGTTCAACACTGCTTCTATCTAAACGAACTCTTGGACACCCTGTTGCTTTAACTCCAGAATTGGTAACACTTCCAGTTGTGTGGGCGATGAATTCTCCTTCTTTTTCCCTCCATTTCTTCTTCCCCTTCCCCACCATAATAAAAAAAAAGCTCTATGAAAGAAAAATTATCAATCTTATGTCTTAATGTTAACAGATTTATTATAAAAATGCTCGGATATGCCAAAATAATATTAATAATAATAAATAATAATGAGGTTTAATGTTTAATACACATTCAGTACACAAAGTCCGCTAATAATTTGTATATGCTAAGAATTGTATCTTTATGTAATAATAATGCATGTGCTCTATAGGTTTATTACTTTCTTGTGCGTTAGTTCAACCACGCCATCTGAATTTGGGCCAATTGCCCCTCGTTAAATCTTAACCAACAACTTAATGCTGATCCCTTTATCTAGTACAAACTCCTTTCAAAACCAGCTTACTTCGAAAAGTTGGATTAATACACATTATTAGTAAACATGAGGTTCCTAATGCTTATCTCCGGGATGGCTTATACTTTGTGTTAGTACCACAGTTTATGTGGGTGTTTCTTGTTTCACTGATTTTAGGGATTTTTTTTATCTAATGCAGCCTTATATCCTGCTTGCAGCGTTTTTTTACATTAATTCGTATAAGACGGTTCTGTAGACATTAAACAGTAAGACTCAATCGGTCTTAAATTTCTTGAAAGAAAACAAAGCAAGCAGCCCGGAGCCATTTAAAATCGTCTTGTTAGCGATAGTGATATTTTATTGAGCTTATTGGACTACGTGCTAACTAACCTACTTAACCTAACCTGAAGGCCCTCTCATAAACTGGACGCAGATCCCAAGCGCCGAGAGCAAAGCAAATCGCATTGCAGTCCCCACCGGAACCACGTTTAGCTAGGCTGTCGGCCAACTCATTGCCAAAAGTACCCGAATGCCCCCGCATCGACCCAACAGAAACATCAAGTCCCCGTTACCGCATGACAAAAAGCTTCCAACCAATGTCCAGCGCAATCGGATGGCTACAGTGCAGCGACTGGAAACATTGCCAAAGAACTCCTATACCGGCCAGTGAGTCCGTAAGGACACAGAAGTCCTGCAAATGAAGATCAGACCCAATGTCCAGGGCAACCGAGATTGCCACCAGTTCCCCAATGAATGCCGATGGGAGAGAATCAAGGGAGAAGCTGAACTCCAGACACAGGGTAGGTATGCAAACCCCCACTCCACCCATGTAACCGACTTTCACAAAAGAGGCATCACTATATACTAGAGCACAGGTCTCTGCAAAATACACTGAGACCGCAGGGTCAAGGATCGCAGACGCAGCTGCACTGCCCTCGGATGTACGAGCCCTGGGACCGGGAAGCATCCCGACCCCTGACAAAGTAGGGAGGCCCCAGCCCTGGTGCACCTAGCAAGTCACGGGCACTCTGAGCCAGAGACATGTAATCAGCCAGAATGCATCCCATGGGGTCCACCCAACCCCTGGCAATAGCAAGCAGGCAGATTCTCGCCAGCAGCTCCTTCGCCCGGAGCTGCACCGGGAGTTCATCCGTTTCAACCAAAAGAGCATTAACAGGCGTCGCTGGCAGACACCCCGAGACCCCCCGAAGCCCGTCGTTAAGCGAAATCTGAACACTACGGAGGGCCGATGGCGAACTACGCAAGACCAGAATATGAAAGTCTGTGAATGAACGCAAATACACCCTGAAGAAGCTGACAAGGGCACCACGCTTGGCGACCGACTTATTGCTGACAAGGGACCTCGGCATATTCAGTCTCGCTGAGAGATTTCCCCTGACAGCTGCTGCATCGTAGGTCCAATGTAGCTCAGAATCTAGCCAGAACCCCAAATATCTGACCTTAAGCGACGACCAGACCAGTGTACCGCCGACCCTCACAAACATGGCCATGACGGAAGATCATCATCTCTGTTTTCGCGGTAGATAGTTGCAATCCCCGGGCTGCCAAAGCTTTAGAACCATTGCCAATCGCAGCTTCAAGCCCTGCAAGGATCGACGGCAGGTCCTTCCCAGAAAGCCAGACTGCAACATCGTCCGCATAAGCCACTACATTAACTGTTTGCCCCAACTTCACCAGCACAGAGTTGATAGCAACAGCAAAAAGCACCGGGCTGAGGCAACTGCCCTGGGGTAGCCCCCTTTCCGTCGTCCCAAACTCGAGTAGCAAAACTGTGCCGACCCAACAGCGACAACACAGTTACCTTACCTTTCACACTGATCCCCATATTCCCTAGCACGTGCTCCACCCAGGCCAGGTCGAACATATCGTAGGCTGCCCTGATGTCCAGGAACACGGCAACTGCAAAGCTGTCATTGAGCCAAGCCTCACGGATGCCGGACTCCAAGAACAACATTGCGTCATGGGCACTGAGGTGCCTACGGAAGCCAAACTGAGCATTGAACATTTTGCCATTGAACATTTTGCCTTCCACCTGCCAAACTAGACACTAGACGAGCATCCTCTCATACACCTTCCGCACGCAGGACAGAAGGGCAATGGGACGATAGCTCGTCACCACCGAGTGCACTTTGCCCCTGCAGACCACTGGAGACAAAACAGAAAACATCCAGGTCTGCGGAACGGGGGCGTCATCAAATCGACTCTGAAAGAAATCTAGCAGCACCCCACGCCCATCTGCATCCAGGCACTGGAGGTCATCATATGAGACCCCATCGATATCGGATGTGCTACCCGACCGACAAGAGCTCAATGCCGCCAACAGTTCCAGCAAGTCAAATGCGGAGTCCAACCCCTGTGACCCAGAGGAGTCCCCTCCCCCCCCACAGAGGGAGGGGAGGCCCCCTAGGGGAGTTGAACAGAACACCCCCGCAAAATTAGAATTAAAGGCTTCGACCATAGCCAAACCCCTGAGAACTTCTCCTCCCTGACCAAAAACCCGTGCTACGATGGAACGAGAATCCTGCGGTCGGACCAAGGCCCACACCCGAGAGAGCGGCAGCCCCCGAGACACCTGGTCACATAACCTAGCCCCAAGTTGAGCCTTTTCCCTTCGGAGACGTAACCGAGTTTCCAGAGCAATGCCTACGTATTCAAACCACCTCTGGTCACACTTCAACCGCAAAAACCGTTGCCACGCCCTCCGCCTATCCCGGACTGCCACCACACAGACAGGCGTCCACCAGGCCACCCTTCTCCCTCCCCTTCGACAACTCTTCCTCTCACCCCTCCCCCTAATCCATTTACTGACCCACGGCATCCAGGCTCCTTAACCCTTAACTATCCGTTTTGAATATGGACTGAAATAATTTACTTATTTAAATGTTTGCCTTATCCATGCAGCACCAGTCATAAATTCATCAAAAAAAATTGTTTTATTTTGCGATTTCCAGAATTAAAAATTGTCGATTTTTAAAACATTTTGTATTGTTTCAGGTATTTTTTATTGTGATGGCAGGTGAATCTTGTATAAACCAAGGTGACCATCTTGCTGAAGTGTTGGAAAATCAACGAATATGTGGGGATATGACTGACGTCATTATAGTTTGTGAGGGGAAGGAGTTCAATGCTCACAAAATGATACTATGCGCATTTAGTCCATATTTCAAAACTATGCTGAAATCAGAATGGCTTGCTAGTGAGAATGGCAGAGTGGAACTCGCAGATGTCACGGCAAACCAAATGGGAATTATCCTCCCGTTCTTATATACAGGAAAGGTTAAAGAAACGAATGATCCAGATTTAATAAAGAAGCTTCTTACGACCTCAAACATGATGCAACTTGAAGGTTTATTTCAATACTGTTACAAGAAACTATGTAACAATCTCAGTTGTGATAACATTTTAGAAATATACCATTTAGCCTGTTTATACAATCATTCAGGAATGACCGAACTGGTGGTAGCTTTCTTAGCAAAGCAATTCTACCAAGTAAGCATGTCCGAAGAGTTTAAACAACTGAGTTCAGACCAAATACTTAAGATTATCCAAAACGTTGAAATCAACGATGACATCATCGAAGGACTTCTTAAATGGGCAGAAGTTGAAGAAGATCGAGAAGGGTCTTTATTGCATATTTTTACCTCAGTTGGCCTTCAAAACGTGACAACTCGTTATTTGATGAAACTTATAAGTGAACGAACTTTAGTGCAGAAAAATTTACATATTTTAACTCTTTTCACTGCTAAAGCAACAACACGAATGTACTTTGAAAAGGTGTTAGAAGAGAAACTCATTTGTTGTGGCAGTAGAGGAAACCGTCACGTTTGTAGAATGTTTGACATCAAACAAAACAGGTGGTTGGCACCGAAGATACTTCCATTTAAGTTGGAGAATGGCACGACAACAGTGTCGTTTGAGGATCACGTCTATTTTGTAGGTGGTGGAGACCCTCCTTTTCATAAACCATCAACACAGGTGATAAAATACAACCCAGCTACCAATAGTGTTATTTCTGAAAGAAAGCTCTCAGTACCAGTGCGTTACGCTGGCCTGGGTGTTCTACTCGGTTCCATCTATGTTGTCAATGGTAGGTATCACAACAAGCAATGCGTAAGGACTGTGCAAAGCTACAACCCAGCTACAAACACATGTGGGGAAGTGGCCAAAACTAACAGAGCTCGTTATCTGCCGATTGTCTTCACCTTTTCCAGCTATTTGTATGTTGTTGGTTCTTGGCACGATGAAAAGAGTGTTGAATGTTATGATCATGAAACTAATGCATGGACTATAATTACTAATATCCCAGGAACAGTCAACGAGTGCAGTGCAGCCATCATTACAGAAAGATTGTTTGTAAATCCATCAAACAATTCAAATGAATTACAAGTGTATGATTTCGCTTTGAATACATGGGCTGCATTGAAGATTGAGGGATTACCCGATATTAGACGTGGACTGTACTCAACTACTTTAGACGGAAAGTCAATTCTCTTGATTCATGATAATCGTCATGTAGTACATTTCTATGATGACGAAACCAAGCAACTGCTAAGGAAATCCACAGCCAATGAAGAATTTTGGGCCACATGGCAAACTTGTATTATGTAATTGTCAAAAACCTGTTCTCTAGTAACAGCCTGTTTGAAAAACGGGGTCGTGTGAATTATTTGAAGTCAAAATAGTCAAACGTGACAAAAGTCAATTATACGTAATGGTATGAAGTTACTGATTGTTTATTGACTCTTACTGACTTCAACTGCAAGGCAAAAATAATTTGTAAGATTGACAGATCCGTTATGAAATCGTTTAGAAAAAAAAATTAGTGATACACAGGATGGCAAACAAAGAAACGCAAAAACTAAAAATGGGGTGCAATTTTCGAAACAACAAAAAATTAGAAAGACAAAAGTAAAGTTTTATTGCAGCATTATACCAACACTCTTTGAAGGAAGGTTATTTTAAGTTATTCAGAAATGGATCTTGGCTCCAGAAAAGTGCGCTCCGCTTTTACTTATTTTTAATAAACTTAGTAAAAAGTTTGGGCTTTGAACCATTTCAGGTTGTGCGATTTTGTGGATCACCCTGTATGGATCGAAGTTAAGATTAGTCAGAGTCTTTGTATGTATGTTTTATTGCAAACCAAATAATATTACCATTTCTACAGAACAAATAAATCACACTAAACAGATTCTGAACTCATATGACGTTCAGAATAATATTTTGTTTAGTAATAAATTAATACTAACGCCTTTTGTTGTCAGTCGTGCATTTGTTTGCTACTTTGATGTTTCGACTTATATGGCAGACTATTCAAACGAGAAGTAAACCACGAACCTTTTGACTCAGAGACCAAAACTCTGGCCGCTTGATGATAATGACACGGCGAATATTTTATGTCTTACATTCCAGTCATTAGTGGCGTACCAGCGAATTTCGTTGGGGGAAGACAACATAAAAAATGTAAATTTGGATCCGAGAAATATTATTTACTCTTTGGAGTATTTATCGGTTAAAATCCCAATTTTGCGAATTTGTTAACTACTTGTTCGCGTTTATCAAATTGTACACTCTGCTTTGGGTAATGGGGGGGGGGGGGGGGTTAAGTAGGGTGCAGCACTGCCAGTTTGCCAGCTCTGTATTTTAGGTGATTTCAAAGATAAACTATCCTAATTGTGTATTTTTTTAACTCTACTGCTTCTCTCCCGTCGTAATACAAAAATCGATCCTTGTGCCACACGGGGAGCTTTTGTACTTCAAAGAGATGCATTCAACTTATGCGGATTTTATAAAAGTCTTGGTTTTCATGTCAAGATAGCTCAGTGGGCAAATGGGTTTGTATTTGTAAATAAGGAGATTGTGATGCTGGTTCGAGTCTCGGCAGCTGTCGATTTTTTATTTCAATATATTGGCTAATCATCTGATAATCACGTAACCCACGTATTGGTTCAGTTGTAGTATTGTTACTACAATACTCTTGGTTGTACTCAATTATATTTCACTTTGAGAAGCTAATAAATGAAAGTTAGTTTGTAATTCAAAATGAAGCATCTGTTCACTTAATCTTAGGGGATTTTGGGTATATGAATACAAAGGCTACACACAGCTTTTGAACTGTTCTCAAATAATACTTTTCACTGCAGCGACTCAGGTGGAGAATTGTTAATGCTATATTAATGTTACGTTTTATTACGCTTCTATATTCGTTCTTTGAAGGGTTGTCCCTATGTCGCCTTTTCATTCGCTGTAGTCCTAATGCATAACGACAGTGAAACCGGATGAGAGATGGGGCTGTCTGTCTACCCCATCCTAAATTACCATTGTTTATTAATGATATACTTGTGATTGGAACTTCTGAAAAGGATTTATGGTAATAGATTGTAAAACAAGCATTATAAGATACTTGCCAAAAAAATTATTAAGTCCGATTGTAAAATAACTAGGGTCGTCGTCACTTCCACCGTAGACATTTGGGTTCTGCTTTCTTTGCTGGTTGGCTATTTCGTCAAAAAGGGTCGGCCTTTGAAAGTACTGATATCATTCAACCAGGGAAAGGCTGCCAACTAGCTACTAGCTTAGCTGGAGAGTATCATGAAAACGTTACATTTTCCATAATTTGAATTTTGGCCGCATTGGGATTTAACCTCGACATGACAAAATATTAAGGCTGGGTCGATCAGCTATTTCTTCCCGTGCCGATCATTAAACCAAACTGGTCGATACCAAACCCCGATTACCGATACTAAATCTGTAATAAAATTAAAAAATTGCCTTGTAATAAGATACTGTTGCATGTGGTTTGGACCATTGGAAAAAAAATCCATTTGAAAAAATCTTCAAAATAGTGTATTCAATCATCAAAATCGGTCGACGATTTCAACCGATACTGCTAATATTGATAAGGAATTACGTGAGACATTCTGAATCGGTAATCGGGATCGCCAGCCTTACAAAATCATATCAAAAACCAAACCTGATAAAAGGGGCCGCCAAGTTTCGTATGGTTCGGCCCTTCAAAGGTGTAATATCAACACACCAAAACATTCGCCAAGTTAATAGCACCGCTTAATAGTTCGTAGGTTAAATGAAAACTAGAACATTGCTACTTTCGGTAGCAATGTACAAGTTTTCATTTAACGTCCAAAGTATTATTCGATGCTATTAAGTTGGCGAATGTTTTGGTGTGTTGATATCACTCCTTTGAAGGGCCGAACCACTTTCGACTTCGTGGCCTCTTTACCAGTTTTTTACTTTGTTATTACAGTACTCATAATACATACATTATTACATATGTGTATTTTAACAAACCACTGCACTATGATGATACTATTACTTTTTAAGTGATGATAATCTTGTTTATGTGTTATTCCTATTCTTAATGTACTTATTGCTTTTTAATGTTACTTTTCTTTTATGTATTGAATTATTACTTTGAAAATGTAAGCTGTTGCTAAAACAAATAAGCATTTTCATGCTTCGTGTTATCTTTAATAAAAAAAACAACAAAAAAGTTGGTTTATTTCAGTTTTTGACTTTGTTATTACAGTTGGTTTATTTTTCGTGAATTGGACGTGAATTTCGTGAATTTCGTGAATTTCTTTGCAACGTTGTTTAGATTTATCGTGATACATTAGGGTGTGTCCAGGCATGCAGGCCAGTATAAACGTTCTCATTGTCCGAACTTTGGCCGTCCAATGAGAGACGATGCCGACAATACTAACGATGGTTATAACAATATTTTCGTACTTACGCGCCCTCCCACGCCATTCCTGTTACGCCCCCAGGCTCCAAACCAAAAAAGGTACGGAGTTCGTATTGTACTGCACCCATTCGACTAATTTCATAGCTGGAAGCCTTCCCGTTATCTCGGTATCGATGAATAATCACCCTATGGAAATTATCATGGGATTGAGCGGAGTAGCTAACTAGTAACTAGTAACACAGTTCCAACGTTATTGAGGTTCAGATTTTGCATTGAAAGCAGCTTAGCTGGCATTCCTACACGAGTTAATTTTTGTGAGGTGGCTCATTGCTCACGATTTCAACACAATTTAAGCTGGTATTATTATTTTTCCCCAAGTACCTGAAAAGTGCCCAACTATGCTTCAAGATATAAGACAGTGACGCAATTGATGTGATGTTTGTTGTGATGTTTGTTGCCTAACTTGGCGCGAAACACTAGCGTGTGTCTAGATATGCTTTTAGTTGCTTACAGTTAACAGATACCTATCTGCTAGTCGGCCTTCGGCCTCGCTTTGCTCCAACAATACCCGACTGACAAAGTTCAAAGTGGTCAAGCATGGGCAGTCGTTCCTGCGTACACGGGCGGACGGGTATTTAAGGAAGCAGGGATGTGGGCACGTGGGATTATGGATGGGCTACGGAAGCTAATGTTCTGTAACTGACACAAATGGTCAAAAATTTGCCAAAATGTCGGTAAAAATTTGCTTAAGTGCTGAAAACTTTTTTGCTAAAATCTTCGTATGCTTTTGCATTAAATAAAAAAGAAACCTGAAAGTTTTTTTTGACTAACCTAACAAATGACATTGGTAAACGAATCTGGCTCACAACCTTTCGTTCAAAGCATTGGTCTAAAATGGCTTATTATTGGGTCTTCATATTATAGAGCAGCGTCATGTGACGTCATATTGGCTACGAGACACAATTTGGCGGTAATAGCTACAAGGTGCACTAGATTAAAATGTAACGGAAAAAAACCGGCACTTCTAGTCAAGACAGTGCTTTGAGAGCGGATTTCTTAGGCTTAAAAGAACGTTGTTTTCTCGAACAACAAAAATCGCGCGTTATAGGCTTAAGAAATGCAGTCTAATAGCATTGGCTTCAATAAGACGATCTTCCTTTCTCCCTCCAGTGCTCCTTGCAGCTAACCCAGTTACTGGCTCCTCCACCATAGAGTTATATAGCCCTATAGGCACATTCCGCTTGCCTTATAACATTCCATCTGCCTTATAACAGCCACGCACAGATCATCTCCGCGCATATTACCATCGCCAAGGTCAACTTAAATAGTAGCTGCATTCCTCGCACAGCGAGAAACATAGCTACTATCTCAGTTGGCTTTGGAAATAGTATACGAAACAGCATCAAGTTAAAGATTGTGTCGTCACAAATCAGAATGGTTTTCGTATTTTAACATCACAATTTATAATTTTTTAAGCTAGTATACTATAAATTTTCTTCGGCGATCTATTGGCATAATTAATTTTAATTTTTACCGCATTTAGTCTTTTAGATTTTTGATCTCATGGTAATTATTAACAAACGATTAAAGATTAGTATATGCACACACAGATGAAATGTAATGGTTATTGAAAGTGCGCAAAGGAGCATATACGTGCAGGATGCAGTAAATATAGTTCCCCAATATTCAACAGAAAATCTCGTAGATGCCAAATTTTAAAACGGATTTTTAGCAAGGGAACGACTAATGGTGAGTAAATAGACCTTTGGGGCCGAACTTGATGAGGAGGATCGAGAAAAATGGCGATGGGAGGAGTTCCCCTTTAATCTTACGTCTAACACAAAACCTAGTCACATGCTAGTGCATTGCTGCCAGGCATGGTGAGATAAACATCGATGGAGAATTATTGCAGTACTACTCAAGAGTGGTCTACAGACCAACATTTTGGGGAAGCAGACAGGTAGACCGATCTTCTAAAGTAGGCTACCTTTTGGTGAACATGGCATTTGAAGCTAAAAAGTTGATTGTTCAACGGTAAAATGAAAGAATTAGTGTTTCAGCTAAAGGTAAAAACGATAGAATTGCGTATTTATTTCGCAGATGCAGGCTTTCAAAGCTGACTTGAATTGTTTCAAAGTGGCAAGCAACAATCAACAGAATACAGAAACCTTTGTTGTGCGACGCCATAGCCGTAAAAAAGGTACACGGATTACAAACAAAAACGTCAAGTGTGCCGTAAAAAAGGGGTTATATGATTGAATTTTAACTTGTTAAAATGAACACGGATTAAAAATTGATCATTTTCAATTGAAATAATAAAATGTACAATTGAGAAAATTGCATCTGTTTTAAGTGCTGTTTTGCTTTACGAATCATATATTTAACCCTTTTACAACCACAATGACTTCCTGTGATTTTTTGTTTTAAGTGCCACGCGTAACTCTGTAGGTTGCGGGATTCGAACCAGCATTCAGTTGGTTTGGAGACGATGACAATAACCATTGGGCTGTGCTTGCCCGCTATGCTCGGGGTCCCCGGGGACCCCTCACATAGCTTGGGCGCGCAATACGGCAATTTATTTTATTTTTGGTGCATGGACCCTTCATTGGTCATCTGCCCAACTTGTCAACTAGTTTATTTTTAATTAAAACTTTAACACTTGCATTGTTATATTTTAAATTAAACAAAACTAAGTGCTAACCTTATTTACCCAATCACTTTGTCTGAATTTGGGTCAATTGCCCTCATTAAATCTAAGAGAAAAATTAATGCAGCTCCCTTTCTCTACGCACTGCGCGACAAGCTCCTTTCAAAACCAGATTACTTCCAAACGCAGAAGACCTTATCAAGCAGGTGGTAGCCGATTTTTAAAATTAACTGAATCAAATGAAGAAAAAAAAACAGGTAAGGTAAAGTAGTAACACAAATTATTTGTCACGTGTGGTTTCTGTTGCAAGGCTCTGGCATCGCTTATATTTTGTGTTAGTACCACACCTTACGTGGATTGGTCTTGTTTCTTTATTTTTAGGGATTTTTTCTAATGCAGCCTTGTATCTTGCACTCTTGCAGTAATTCGTATATGACTGTTCTGTAGGTATTATTGTGTGCGTGACGTATCTTGAGTTCTGTACTTAATATATGATCGGATACGTCTTCCTGGAGGGAACGACTTTAATCGACGGACACCATTGTTTTTGTAACTATTTAGGATATCAACAAGGCACTCGCTACTCAAATTGTACAATCGATTATTTGTCTTCATCTGGGGCAAACTCGAGAAGGGCCGCGGACACTATAAAGAGTAAAACCCTCAGTCGACCTTAAATTTCTTTAGGGAAAACAAACCAAGCAGTCTATGACTTAAAAATCATCTTGTTGTAGGAAGAAGTAACAATGATTACATTACAAGGGAGCCTTAATGCTTAATATTGTCTGTTTTGAATATGGACTGAAATAATATACTAATTTAAATGTTGGCCTTATTCATGTCATAAATTTAAAAGAATGTTTTCTTTTGCAATTTGCAGAATTTTAAATTGACGATTTTTTTTGATTTTTGATTTTCAGGTTTATATTTATTGCCATGGCAGGTGCATCTTGTGTAGGCCAAGGTGACCATCTTAAAGAATTGTTGGAAAATCTGAGAATATCCGGGGATATGACCGACATCACTTTAGTTTGTGAGGGGAAGGAGTTTAATGGTCACAAAATTATCCTGTATGCAGTAAGTGCTTATTTTAAAGCACTGCTTAAACCAGAATGGAGCGACAATAATGGTAGAATTGAACTCCCAACTGTTACTGCAAGAGAGATGGAAATTATACTCCCCTTCTTATATACAGGAAAAATCCAGGAAGTGACTGATCCAGATTTAATAAAGAAGCTTCTTGCGACCTCACACATGATGCAAATTGATGGTTTATTTCAATACTGTTACAAGAAACTATGTAACGATCTCGATTGCGATAACTGTTTTGAAATATATGACTTAACCTGTTTATACAATCATCCAGGAATGACCGAGTTGGTGGTTGCTTTCTTAGCAAACCATTTCATGGACATAAGCAGGTCCGAAGAGTTTAAACAACTGACTTCAGACCAAATACTTACGATTGTCCAAAATGTTGCAATCAACGATGACGTCGTCGAAGTACTTCTTACATGGGCAGAAGCTGAAGAAGATCGAGAAGGTTCTTTATTGCACATTTTTACCTCAGTTGGTCTTCAAAACGTGACAACTCGGTATTTGATGAGACTTGTAAGTGAACGAACATTAGTGCTGACAAATTTACACCTTTTAACTTTTTTCGCCAAAGCAACAGCACAAATGTACTTTAAAGATGTGGTAGAGGACAAACTCTTTTGTTGTGGCAGTAAAGGTGATCGCCACATTTGTAGAATGTTTGACATCAAACAAAACAGATGGTTGGAATCGAAAATACTTCCGTTTGCATTGGAAGAGGGCACAACAACAATGTCATATAAGGAACACGTATATTTTGTAGGTGGAAAGTATTCCAATGTTAAAACATCAACACGATTAATTAAATACAATCCAACAATCAATACTGTTGTTTCTGAAGGAAAGCTTTCAATACCTGTGTGTGGCGCTGGCCTGGGTGTTCTACACGGCTCCATCTACATTGTCAATGGTATGAATCACAACAGGCAACACGTTCGGACTGTACAACGCTACAACCCAGCTGCAAATACATGTGAAGAAGTGGCCAAAACTAACCACGCTCATCTTCTCCCGATTGTCTTAGCTTTTGACAACTGTTTGTATGTTGTTGGATATTTGAGGGAAAACAATGTTGAACGTTATGATCATGAAACTAATGCATGGACTATAATTACCAATATCCCAGGATCAGTCAGTGAATGCAGTGCAGCCATCTTTAAAGGAAAGTTGTTTGTCAATCCGTCATACTTATACTCAAATGAATTACGAGTGTATGATTTCATTTGGAATACATGGGCTACAATGAAAATTGAGGGATTAACGAAAAATATCCTTGGATTGTACGCGACTACCTTAGACGGAAAGCCGATTCTCTTGATTCGTGATAATCACAAGGTAGTACATTTCTATGATGATGAAACTAAGCGACTGCTAAGGAAATCTGCAGCCAATGAAGAACCGTGGGACTACTACGCAACTTGTGTTATTAAATTGTGACAAACCTGTTATCTAGTGACAAGGCTGTTTAAAAACAGTGTGATGTGAATTATTGGAAGTCTAAATTGCCAAAGGACTCAAAAGTCGATAATGTGAAATCATAAGAAAATCTGCAGCCAATAAAGTGCCCTGGGACTACTACGTAACTTGTGTTATTAAATCGTAATAAACCTGTTCTCTAGTGACAAGGCTGTTTAAAAACAGTTTGATGTGAATTATTGGAAGGCAAAATTGTCAAAGGACTCAAAAGTCAATCATGTGAAATCAAATAATATAACTGTTTGTTTATTGATTGTTTACTGATTTTAGCTGCAAGACAAAAGAATTCAAAAGAGTGGCAGACCACCATATAATGTATAGAAGAGAAAAATCAAAAAAGCAGTCAAATGTACCGTACCATGATTTCTTGGCGAACAGAAACCATGTACCATACCATGTTGTAATGGTGGCCGTTTTAGGTTCGGTTTCAGTTAGCATTGTTATATGTATAAGGGTATATAAGGCACGTGTTAAGGTGTTTGGTTTCGAATGTAGTACGTGTATCAAAACATAAACAGGAACTCGACACTAGACAGGAGCGACAAAAGATGGCATCTTAGTACACGTTTAGGTAGTGGCAAAACCACTGATTCGTAATAATTATCTGGACCAGCCTAAGGATTAACAGAGGGGTGTGGGCAAACACAGTATACTACGTTATAGCTGTACGAAGTATCAACTCGGTATCAGTGTTGGTATAGATTCGACACTACATTGTAGTTCGGTACACCATATTAAATATAGGGAATCAACCAATCCATCATAGTATGGGGGGGGGGGGGGTTGAGGCTTAATGGCATAGTATGGTAGTGTTAAAACCACAGACAGGTTAACTAACGATGATTGATGTCCAAATATGAATTAAGAATGAGGCTGCAAAAAATAAAAGGAAAACCATATTACTTCAGAACGTGACAGATATAAAGACGAGATACAACATAATAGCAAGAATTTATAGGGTTGGGGAGGAGAATTTATGACTGAGACCCATACTGACACGTCTTAGATTCGTTCACATTAGTTCAGTCTTAGTTTATAGAGGGCGCCATGTGTTTTGTGTGGGAATTTCTACTCAGTTTTCCGCCTAAAATTAAACTAAACGAAACTAGCTTATATTTAATTATTATTTAGCCTAGCTTAGTAGTAATTTATTTTACTTCAGATTTGGACTGAAAAATGAGCAAAAAATACCAGGTAGAACATGTGGCGCCCTCTGAAAACTCGGACTGAACTAATGTGTTTCAATAGGGACTTTATAGAGTTACAAATTCTCCCCCCAGACCCTATAAATTCTTGATAATAGCCATGTAATTACTGCTCTCCAAGGCAAGCAGTCTTTTTATGAGGAGATTGTAACTGGGTCATTTATATGTTTAATACGATAGCATAGTCGAACAACTTAAAGGTCAAAGAACAAAAACACAAGGAGCTGCAGTTACTTTTTTTTTATTTCAGACTTCAAACGAAAAATACAACGTTCTAAGTATAGATTGCAAAAGAACAATTAAACTTTGAAGCTCATCTCGCTGAAAATCGATAAATATCTAATTTTTTCCCCATTTGGCAAATAATTCGGTACATACACAATTTGTAAGTATCCAAAATGATGGTGTGATATAACTTGTCTTTCTGCAATTTCAAGAAATTCGTTCGTCATAATCATGTGTCAAAGCATCGCAGTTTACAGAAAAGTTCCATTTTCTTCATGAGCACTGTCTTACACGCTAAATATTGGTAATCCTAAACTTAGGAAAATACTTAAAATCTGTAAAATTAAAGCTAAGAGAGTGTTGAGCTCATCTTTAGTGAGTCGGACTCTGCAAACCTCAGGCATACAGGTGGTTGTCTAACCCTTTTGCATAACACATTCGAGTACATAGCTCTTAGCACGAGAAATAAAATAAACAAAATGTAGAGAAATAAGTAAGTGTCAATTCTAGGATATTTATTGCATACAAAGCATTATAAAAGACAAAAAAAAAAGAAATCTTATCAACCATAACTGCATAAAATAACAAAAAGAAAACAAATAATTACAAAGTGACATACAGCTCTCAAAGCAAGTAAACGAAAAAAATAACTACAGAATGGTGGTGCTTAAACAATATAATCATTATCGATGCAATGGTATTGAGAGTGAGAAGGCCTTGCGAGGGTGATCCTTCATGAATGCCCCACCGTTCGCAGACTCGAGGACCATGGCCATTTCGGGCTAGTCGCAGGTTCTGGTATTGGTTTTGACCAGTAGCGACAACCTGACATGACATTCCGATCGACAAACAGTTGAGTTTTAAAATTCTTGTTCATTCCATTGTTGTATTATTTTAAAAGAGGATGCGCAGTTTTCCAGTTAGGCATCATACGTTTCGATGTCAACGTGATGTTTTAAATAAAATACAGATAATGTTCAAGGAAAAGAAAATCTGCAGCTTAAGGTTCAAATAGTTTTATTTTGTGTTTATTATTGTGAGTTGCGTTATTGTGTCATAGGACATTTTTTGTTAGTAATAATTTTATCTTTCCAACGAGCTATAAAAAATTAAAATCAGTTAATTGGTTATAGATTTACACATTTCTAGGGTTAAATCATGTGGTGACCATCTTTGATGTCGTCATGACGCTAAACCGGAAGTGCCGTCAGTGGGCACCATATCCATAAATGTTGTTCTTGATCTATAAACTATGTTTTCAAAATTTCATGCCTTTTCCCAGAAGTGCACGATTGTTGCCCTTGGCCGCTAGACTATAGTAAATACTGAATTAATCGAAAATGACAAAACACAATAATCGCGAATTTCCCTTCTGTCAGGAGACAACACGGTGAAAAAATGTCGTAAAAACGTGGACAGTTAAACCCAGTGGTTCAACTTCCACGATACCCAGTCGGTTGTCCCTTTTTTTTTGGGGGGGGGGGGGGGGG
>JAHWFP010091060.1:27095-53809 GCA_023313725.1 Lithobius niger | reverse complement strand
GTCGCTTCAAGTAAATCTTCTCTGGAAATGCAGCATCACACAATTCGGACTGAAAAGGTTTCACCTGAATGAATCCTCCTACTATGCGACTTCATAAGTAAGTAAGTAAGTAATTTATTACACGTACAACGAGGTACAAAACACTGCATTATGCAGTGTGCGGCCTAAACAAATTTAAACAAATCAAAACAATTTTAAAAATACCGCAAGAAAAAGAAAAAAGGCAAAAATAACAACTACAAAGTGAAAATGCAACACCACACAATTCGCACTTAAAAGGTTTCTCACCATAATGAACGCTACTGTGCAACTTCAAACCTTCCGCCCCTGAAAATGTAGCACCACACAATTCGCACTTAAAAGGTTTCTCACCTGAATGAAGTCTTCTACTGTGCACCGTCAAATGCCCCACTTGTGAAAATGCAGCACCACACAATACGCACTTAAAAGGTTTATCACCAAAATGAACCGCCGTACTATGTCGTTTCAAGCCAATCTTCTGTGAAAATGCAGCATCACAGAATTCGCACTTAAAAGGTTTATCACCAGAATGAACCGTACTATGTCGCTTCAAGCCAATCTTCTGTGAAAATGCAGCACCACACAATTCACATTTAAAAGGTTTCTCACCGGAATGAATTTTACAGTGAGACTTCAAATGACCCATTTGTGAAAATGCAGCACCACACAATTCGCATTTATAAGGTTTCTCGCCAGAATGAATCCTACAGTGCAACTTCAAGGAACACAACCGCGAAAAAGCAGCGTCACACAATTCGCACTTAAACAGTTTCTCGCCAGAATGAATTCTGCTGTGCGACTTCAAATCCTCCACTTGTGAAAATGCAGCGTCACACAATTCGCACTTATACGGTTTCTCACCAGAATGAATTCTGCTGTGCGACTTCAAATCCTCCACTTGTGAAAATGCAGCGTCACACAATTCGCACTCATACGGTTTCTCACCAGAATGAATTCTGCTGTGCGACTTCAAATCCTCCACTTGTGAAAATGCAGCGTCACACAATTCGCACTTAAACGGTTTCTCACCGGAATGAATTCTACTGTGCGACTGCAAATCCCCCACTTGTGGAGCTAGAAGACTAAGAAAACTATCGAATTTTTGAGTGAGGAGCAAAAAGATGTAAAAAAGGAAAACCAGGATTTGAAAAACAGGATACATGAAATCGAAATAAAATTACAAGACCTTGCAAATAAAGATGTAAGATATAGAAATAAAATGGCAGAAATGCAAAGAAGTACAGCTGATAAGGGACAATACGAAAGAAACAGAAACTTGGAAATCGGTCAGCTTGACTGACGAGAACACGAAACTATTGAACAAGTGATAGAAAATGTTGCAAGAAACTTCAACATACCCTACAACGCCAGTGAAATTGAAATAGCACACAGAATACCTAATAAAAACAAAGAAAAACCAAGTACCGTGATAATTCAATTTAGAAATAGAGAAAGCAGAAACGGGTGGTTAGAACAGAAGAAAAGAATTCTAACGAATGACAATGTATATAGGAATGGGAACAGAAAACGTATTTATTTAAATGAGAATATGACACCGAACACAAAACTACTTTTCTGGATGACAAAAAACTACGCAGCTCAAAATGACTACAAATACGTTTGGTTTAAAAACGGAAAAATAGAGGAGAAAAAACTGATACACAAGAAGTGAAAATAGTGTATGATGAAAATGATTTAGTGACAAGTGAAGAACCTTCGACTACGTAAATAAGATCTTTAGTGAAAGAGAACAGGTGAGAATTCAAGTTGCAGAAGATGTAGAGAACAATGAAAATGTGAAACTGTTACATTTAAACATAAGATCTCTAAGACTGAATTGGGATATTTTTATACAAAGTATTGTGGATCTAAATATTGACTGGGAACTGATCATACTAACTGAGATTAATATATAAAAAAGATGAAGTTGATAACTGTAATTTGAAAGGATATGATAAACTAGTGATTACAAGAGAAAATACACCCAGAGGTGGTGGTTTGATGGTGTTCGTAAAAACAAATTTTGATTTAACTTAGGCTACAATAAAATAGATCAGGAAGAAAATTGCATTATTGAGATTGAAATACATGATAAAATAAAACATTTTTGTAGTAGATATATTCAGGAAAATAGGAAATTAGCGGAAAAATCGTCAGTGGCACTGGCGGCGGCCATGTTGAAAAGCAGCGCCATCTCGTGGCGACATCCAGCGTTAAACAAAAAAAATCCTTGTAAAGCGCTTCTGTTGGTCGACTTCCTACTGTTTGTGCCCTTATTCCATAGACTGAGAGGTGCTCTATCAGATTGTTTAGGAGGTGAAAAAAGGGCACAAGTGACTTTATGCCTTTTTTCCAGGGAACTCCTCAATTGATGCAGTCGTTATTGCGTGATGCCGTTACAAATATTGCATTCGAGTGTATTCATATACAGAGATCGGCTCCAATTAACAAACCTCTTCTGATTTTGCTTTCTCTCCCAAAAAATACTACGTGAAACATGGATCGACGCCAGTGGAGTGAGGTGGAACGAACGATGCCACAATACTATTCGCACCATGCTGAACCGGTCCCTGATTTGGGGATGTTGAAAACTAATCTATAGTGTCCGCGGCCTGTCTTGAGTCATGCAGTTATTTATGAGCGGCTACGTCTTCCTGGAAGGGGCGGCTTTAATCGACGGCCTCCATTGGTATTGTAACCATCTCGGATATCAACAAGGCACTCTGCTACCAAAAACATACAATTTATTATCTGTGTCGTTCTGGGGCGAACTCAAGATAGGCCGCGGACACCATAAAAAAAAAGGTGCGGGGAAACAACTCCGAGGAAAAAGGTGCTAGGAAAAAAAAAGTCCGAGAAAAAACACCCCTTTGGTTGGTTACACAATGTCCCTGCGTCGTTCGCGTTGCTGCGCCTGTGGATAGAACTTGAAAAACCACAACTAATCACCGAGTCTATCAAGATAGAAATGCCCATGTATTTTTTTCCAAAGTAATTTTTTTTTACCCTCGGCACTCTTTCTTCTGACTTTTCTCCGGCCCTATTTTCCTGGAATCTTTTCTCCCCTTCTCTTTTTCTCACGGACCTTTTTTACCCGAACTATTTTGTCAGAGCAGTTCCGCCACCCCTCCCCCCCCCCCCCCAACTTTTTCCCCCTGACATTTTTCCGGGGATATTTTTCCCCAAACCTTTTTACTGGCTACAATTCAGAGCATACCTCAGGGGTGGATCCACAAATTTACAGTGGGAGGGGCGAAGTTGCTTTGAAGACCTTTTCTTTTGGGGCCCATCGGGCGCTCCCCCCTCCCCCCCCCTAACAAAAATACAATGTTTTGCCCCAAGCTACTTTATGTACGATTTTTTGGATGAGAAGGGCCAGCTTTTATAAGCTTTTTTGTGTCTCCAAATTACGTGACGGTATTTTAAGACGTTACTCTTTGGTTATGCAGCTTGTTGAATAATTTGTGAAGCGTTACCGCACCTTTACCCCCCCCCCCCCCTCCCCCGTATATCGCCACTGCCTCCCCTTCTTCTGTGGATTCCACCTTTAAGGTTCCTATAGGGCAGTGACACAACGTTGTATTATTGTATATACCTCCATGCTGGAACCAGTAACTGGGATAGCTGCAAGGGTCACTGCAGGGGGAAAAGAAGGGCCGTCTTACGAAGCCAATGCTGTTAAGAGTGGCTTTCTTAGGCCTATAATGCGCGATTTTTGTCGATTTGTTGGCAGTTGCTGACATTTTTAAGCAAGTGCAATCTTTATTTTCCAATTACAACCTAGCAGCATAAGGGATTGGAGAAAACAACGTTTTTTTAAGCCAATGAAAACAGCTCTCAAAGCACTGCCATGACTAGAAGCGCCGTTGTTAAACCCTCTATTTCAATCAAGTGCCCCTTGCAGCCATCTCTCTTCTAGCTAATATGACGTCACATGACGCTGCTCTTTTCACTGATCGACAATGGACCTTTTGTGTCGGCAAAATGGAGATGCATCGTCCAAGGTCGAACGTTATTGAACAGCGTTGTTACGACTCATAAGCCATCTACACAGACATCTTTGTGTTTAGAGAGCAAATATAAACCTGCAAAGTCAACACTCCTCTAGCGACCATGTTTATATCGCCGTGGTGCGGGTTCGTATGCAGCACAGACAAGGTCAAGATTGTTCAGAAAAATGAACGAAAGCTACGATGCGTGAAGCAATTAATTAGGGACTGTGAAACTGTAGGATAGTTTAGCTTGAGAAAAAGTAGAAGCATTTCCAGAATGGTATGAAAGGAGCTATGGGCCATTACTTATTTACAAGTGTCCGACAGTTTGCAAATTTTCAACAGTCTATTGCAGTACAACTTTCATTTTAATGTACGTGTCGGGAGCGGGGGGGGGGGGGGGGGGGGGGGTTTAACCTGTCCTTAATCTCTTCAATTAATTTATTAATTTCTAATAAGGCCACTAAAAGTTACTCAAGTGGTTCTCAGTGGTGCGAGCATGGGTTTTTGCTTAGCGCATGGAACGTTTTTTTAAAGCCAGGGATAAAAAAAAAAAATATTTCACTCGTGCGTCAACGCTTTCACCAAACTCTTCCTGGATTCGATAACCATATCACTTCAAGGCCCATTGGCATTAATGCTGTGAAAAGAATTTAACAGCTTATTCAGAGGTGCCTTAAAACTAAAAACTAACACCAAACGGTATACCTTCCTAAACGACCAAACAGAGCGAATCAAACGCACCACTGTTGGTGACGGTTTGGCCCATTCCCTGCTAATATCCGTGTTGATGCGGCTTGATTGACGTCAACATCGTCAGCGATGAATCCGTTTCCTCCAAAATTGTTCCCTCTCGCATGCTCAAACCCAGCAAACCACGTCCCTGAGATGGTTCGCAATTTGGCATTGCTCTCGCCTGGTCACATCTATTAGCCATTTCTGGTCAAGTCCATTACACAGGTCTGGTCGCGGTGAAGGTATGACGTATCGCATACCAGAGATACTAGACTTATAAGTCTAGTATCTCTGCGCATACTCTGCTGAGCTTGTTGAGCTGTGTTGTAGTTTAGGAAGATATTGAACAACTGCGCACGCGCGACGTCAAGTTTGGATCCAAACTGTCTGTAACAGTGGTGCGTTCTGGTCGTTCTGTTCGGTGCTTTAGGAAGGTACTGATTGAGATACTTTTAACCAGTGGGCAGCATTCGTACTCTGGACGTGGTTGAACCTGTTACTTAAGACATAAATAATGTACTTCACAACAAAAAGTTTTTTTTTATTTGGGAAAAAGAAATCCGCTACCCGCAGCTGAAAACTCGAAAATAAAATAAAATGAAAAAAAATCCCGTGCTGCATCAGTTTTTTAGGGACTGGTCATTATTTATCGCTGGGTTGTCATGTTTTTTTGGGACCTTCGGGGAGGTGGAGGGGGAGCATACATTTTCACAGGTCCCGTCAAGAGGGGGGGGGGGGGGGATGTCGCACACACAAAAAAACGACCAAACTGGAAGAAAAAGTCATTTTTTGACGTCAAAAATGGCACTTAACAGCAATCAAAATTTCTAAAAAAAAAAACGCCTCAGCTTGCGGCGGGGCCCCCCCCCCCATTCTGCAACATGTTGGAAGAGTACGAAGTTTTGAAGCTATTAGCACCAGTATACAAGTATAGTTTTTTTTTTCAATAAACTCAGTAGAAAAGCCTTGTTCCTTGGTTTTATTTTGGCTTTTTCTGTCTTTCAGGTGCTGACTATGTAACGGATGTAGGCATACAAGCAAACAGTGTGTTCATTATACGTTGAATGAAACTCAATCTAAGGAACATCGGTGGTTTATACAACAGTTTCAACCCATCGTGTCTTTTAGTTAAAAAAAAGGGCACTTTTTCCTTACAGTTACAACTAGTGGTAGCATGTCGGTGCGGAATGCTACTTACTTAAATTTGGCTACAGCACTAATCTTGGCTATAGGAAATCATCTGCAGAGCCTCAATCGGCATACGAAAAACGCTTTTTCCGGGGGAGGGAGTGGGGGGGGGGGAGAGGGTCATATTACTTTTGGGCCTTTACTAGGGGAGTCAAGATTTGTTTAAGGGTCTGAAAGGGGGGAGGAATCATCGGAAATTTGGTGGTCACATTTTCATTTTCTCCCCGACTCCGCAACCCCACCCTCCCGGCCATACGTAATGACCGGCAGTGGCGTAACAAAGTGTCTCTGGGCCCATAGGCAACATTTATGGTCGGGCCCCTCCCCCTCCCCCAAAAAAAAAAATCGTTACCTTTTCGATTGTCTTGGTCCAAATGAAACACATATATTTTACATTGTTTGGTTTACGTTACCCGAACAACCAACAACTTTTCAGCCCAAAGAATTACTTCGTAATGCAAACAAACGATAACGTTTGAAAAGATTTATTAAAAAAAAATGTCTTGTGTGGTAATTTTTAGCCTACTTAACTATGAAATTATTATAAGCTTTGCTTAGCAGCTACATTATTACACTTGTTAAATGGGAGCTTGGACTTGTTTATAAATGGGAGCTTGGACTTGCACTTGAGGCCCTTAAGACGATAGTTTTGGCTTGCTTTTCTCAATGCAAAAATCTCAATGATGTTGTCCATTTCCATATTTCGATGCCAGGCGGGCCCCCGAGTTGCAGGGGCCCGTAAGTAATGCCATAGATTAGAAAGTTAACTAGATGTACCGTCTCACCTCTTCCCATCGCGGAGCTCTGGCGGTAGTTGCGGCTACTAATACCTTTGCTAATGCTTTTGCCTTCGAAGCAGCACGGAAGCAAAGCATTAGCAGAGGTATTAGTAGCCGCAACTTCCGCTAGAGGTCCGCGTAGGATGGGAAGAGGTGAGACGGTACATCTAGTTAACTTTCTAATCTATGGTAATGCCTACCTGTACGTTACGCCACTGATGACCGGTCCCCAAGATGTGGCGATTAGGAGATTTTCCCTTGAAAACTGGTGAATATATCTGGCGAATCCAGCAACGAGCAATTTTGACGCACTCGTTGCCATTAGGTGGATAATAGTCCAATAATTGGGTCAAAACTACGTAATATAATATTCAATGCAAGGATTCAACGTTCGCGGGTGAAGAACAAACAACTGTTTGCTGTCTTTGAGCGACAAATGCGAAACTGAAACTAGAAGCTGTTTTCCGCTTTCGTTTTCCTGGTGGATATCAGATGGCGCTACGAACACCACGCAGTGTCTTGTAAGTTAAAGAAATCCGTCCTGCTGAAGGAAGCCAGGCTACTCTCGTTCACCAATGAAGAAAAAAGAAAAAAAAGAATAGATCACTTCGAATTACGTCATAAAGTACTAATAAGAGGGGCGCTGACTCCTTGCACTTTACCTTGCTATTTCGTATGCTCTAACTTCGGTTCGCCATAATTCGGTCCCCAAAGAAAAAGACCACGTACAAACAGTTCGATCGAAGTCAAACGATTTTCCAAGTTGAAAAAAAACAAAAAAACTTGCGTTGTGTGTACGCAAAAAAACCTAAAAAATTGACGAAACGTTTTTTGGTTAAGGCATCCCCAGCAGGAAAGCCTTCACATATTACGTACCACCTGAAGGGCGGAGGGCGGATTGCGTTACCATCTGTTATGAGGGCGGTGCCGGGGGTGGGGGGAGGATGAAGTGTCACGCAACACTAATTTTCGCTAAAAATTATTTTAGCTAGTATTTTTCTAACTTTTGTTAACAATTTGAAATTTGTTTTATTTTCGAAATTCTTGGTCATTACGCCTCTAGGTACTAAGGACAGCTTATGCAAACATGTTCATACAACAAAAATGTGTACAATTGGGGGGTGGGGGGATAAAAGAAATGTGACGTATTATCAAGTAGGGGGGTTATGTACAGTGTTACACTTTTTCTGTTTTACAGGACCGAATTTTCGTAGGGTTATTTTTTATACGGGACCGAATTGTCATGGACCGTATTAACTATTGCTATTTTAATATTTGTGCGCCTAGCAGGTAAATTATCGGCTGTAATACGCCGAGTGCTTTTATGAAATTGATCATTTATGTGTTTTAGCATGAAATTTATTACCATATTTAATCTGCTGAGACCGAAGGTTAAGGAAAATTTGTTGGAAAGGGTCCGTCAATATATTACGTCACACTCTGGGGGGTTGTGGACGAAGGGGGGGGGGGGGGGCTGTATTTCCAAAATGTGACGACACCATCTTGCATCACATATTGGCGTTCACATCACCTCACCTTAATTTTTTGGCTTATTATTGAAATACGTAACTGAACACATTGGAAGTGGGAGGCTGTCTTCTCCTCTGCACCCTATGTTCCCTGCGAAGGTCCATTCCGTGTGTCTGTGAAAGGGTCGGAATTCGAAAGCATAGTTGCCTACGTGAAGTACTTTGAAGTATTGGGGGCAGAAATGTATTAATTCTTGATAGGAGCAGTGTCGCTGCTAGCCTTTTTCTGGACGGCTAAAATGTAGCCCCCCCCCCCCCCAAAAAAAAAACTAATCAGTTTTGGGTTCATGTGGCCCATATTATAGTAGTTTTATGTAAAAGTTTAGGGCCCCAGCTTTGAATTTTGGGCACCCTTGCCTCCTGGGCTCGCCTTTAATTGTGGAACTGGTTGGGGGAATTGGAGGGGTGATTGCAGAAATATGACGTAATTATTGGGGGAGGAGGGTGTTTTAAAATTTGCGACATTTGTGACAAAGGGGTGGAGGGTGTTTCAAAATAGGCCAAAAAGCGTGACGTAATATATGGACAGCCCCAAAGGAATTGAGTGCTAAACACACAAATTACAGATTTTATCAAAGCACGAATGGCACTCATTGTGAGAATTTCGGTACCTTCCTAAACGACCAAACAGAGCGAACCAAACGCACCACTGTTGGCGACAGTTTGGCTCATTCCCTGCTAATATCCGTGTTGATGCGGCTTGATTGACGTCAACATGCATCGTCAGCGAAGAATCTGTTACGTCAAAACTGTTACGTCACGCATGCTCAAACCTCCACCCCAGCAAACCACCTCCCTGAGATGGTTCGCAATTTGGCATTGCTCTCGCCTGGTCACATCTATTAGCCAATCCTGGTCAAATCCATTAGCCAGGTCTGGTCGCGGTGAAGGTATGACGTATCGAATACTCTGCTGAGCTTGTTGAGCTGTATTGTAATTTAGGAAGGTACTGAACGGCTGACGCAACATCACAGCGCACGCGCGACATCAAGTTTGGAGCCAAACTGTCTCTAACAGTGGTGCGTTCTGTTCGGTGCTTTAGGAAGGTACTGTTTTTTTTCTTTCTGCAAAACCATTCTCCGACGTAATTTCGATTTACGATTATTAGTTTTATGATGTTAACGATGTTTACGATGTTTTTCCTCTATTTAGCGTAGCAATGCTAGCCTCCATCACATTTCATCATCCTAACTGTAATTTCCTTTGCTTCAGCGTTGGCATTATCACCGATTGAAAGACTGTAGAATCAGGCCACACTATGATTTTAAAAACATTTACTTTTCGATATCGGCAATTCATTTCTCGACATCGAAAATTCATTTATTTCGAAATTTTCGATATAAAAAAATTATTTTACGACATCAAAACAAATGAATTTTCGATATATCCTAATTCAGTAAATGAATTTCCGATATCGAAAATTCATTTAATGATAACGAAAGTTCTACACATTTTTCGAAAGCGAGAATGAATCTTCGTTATCGGAAAATGAATGCCTATATCGGAAAATGAATTTTTCGATATCGAAAATTCATTAAATGATACCGGAAATTCTTCTTATTTCCCGATATCGAGAATTCATTTTCCGATATCAAAAAATAATCAATGTTTTTAAATCAAACGGCTTGCCATACAAAACCTAGCACTATGTATGGAGTACAATCTAGCAGTTGCTTGCATCAAGCAGAGGAATAACGTCATTTCTTTTAAGGAAACAAACAAGCCTCTCACCGACCCTTGCGGCTTTTAAAAGAAACTTTAAAATGATCAATTCGTCCAGTTTTCTAAAGTGTTTTTAACTTTTCAGCTAGTTTTGTGTACTTTAACGCTCAGGTCACGGTGTGCGTGGATGGTAATTCATCCCCTTACAGCACATTTCTGTGTTTGTGAAATTTATTTTTATTTATTTTTTTATTATTTTATGCTTGTTTTTTTTATACTTCATTCTAAAATGCATCTGTTAAGCGGAAATTACAAACACCTAACGACGCGAGTGAGTAACCCATCCAGATTTAGTCGATAAGCTCTGGTCTGTTACTCGCTCAAAAACGCGATGGGAATCAAACACCTCTTCGAGTTCTTGTTCCTGGTGTCTCCCACAATCCTTTGCAAATCCATCGGTTTTGTCGAGGTGTGACGTCACTTCCTCTATCTAGAATTCTTCGTTGAGTATGTTGAGTTCGTATTGTAGTTTATTGAAGTCATAAAGTGGAGCCGAACTGCCACTGAATATTCGTTCCATGAAGTGCATTGATAGTTTTGGAAGGGAGGGCAATGAAAGTCTAAAGTAGAGATTGTCCAATACCACCTTCAACCGATCCTATTCGACTCTGATTCCTTTAACCCCGACTTTTACCGATGCTAATCTAACATCGATAACATCATATGCCTAACCGATATAGATAATAGATAATAAAGATTTATTTTTCAAGAAAACGTTAAATAAGACTGGGAAGGAATGGCAAGATAGACTAATACCCAACCTAAGGTTTTACAAAATAGTGACAATAAAAAGCAAGCAAATTATAATCAAAAACACTTTAAAAAAAATTGGACAAGTCGAGCTCATTAAGACCTCGTTTAAACATGGAAAGACTGGAAAAATCTAACAGCCCGGATGGAAGGCTATTCCACAGATGCACCACACAATTTGCAAAAAAATTATATTTAGAACAATATTTTGAAGACCAACAGCAAGTTTGAGAGGATGACCTCTAGTATAATTGTTTCCTCGTGTAGTGAAGAAAGAAGACGATTCAGCATCGACCAATACGTTAAAGATCGAAAAGGTTAGGAAAAGATCAGCATGTAGTCAACTCAGCTCAAGCGACTCGAAGCTGAGTCTGTCTAAGACTCGAAGCTGAGTCTGTCTAAGCGTTGCATATAAGAGAGCCCGCAAAAACCACGAAGGCACCCAGCGTAAGACCTCGGCACAAACTCAATATGTTTGATGTCCTTCATTAGATACGGGGACCAGACAGGACTGGCGTACTCGAGAAATGGACGGGTGCACACGATATATGCACGAACAAGGGAATGAGCATCTCCAGACAAGAAAAAGCTTCTGATCATGACATAAGCGTTCAGCTTTACAGAGGCTAGAAAAGCAGAGGTCAGTGGACAAGTGTGAGAGCCGACTACAATCGGTACCTTCCTAAATGACCAAACAGAGCAAACCAAACGCACCACTGTTGGTGACAGTTTGGCCCATTGCCTGCTAATATCCGTGTTATGCGGCTTGATTGACATCAACATCGTCAGCGATGAATCTGTTTCTGGCAAAACTGGTCCCTCACGCATGCTCAAACCTCCACCCCAGCAAACCACCACCCTGAGATGGTTCGCAACTTGGCATTGCTCTCGCCGGGTCGCATCTATTAGCCAATCCTGGTCAAATTCATTAGCCAGGTCTGGTTGCGGTGAAGGCTGAGCTTGTTGAGCTATGTTGTAGTTTAGGAAGGTACGGAATGGCTGACGCAACATCACTGCGCACGCATGAGGCTAAGTTTGGCGCCAAACTGTCTCTAACAGTAGTGCGTTCTGTTCGCTCGGTTTGGTGGTTTAGGAAGGTACTGAGAGAAAGATGATCATCCTCATTTTTTAAAGTTGCTATAAAGCTTGATTTCGTTTGCAAATTTTGGCGTTTTAGGTACCGGTGCACACGTGCGTTTTTTTTAACGCGCGTTAACGCAGCGGAACCGTTGCGTTGACGCAGCCAATCAATGCACACGTGGGTTTTATTAACGCGCGTTGACGTTGCATTGCCGCTGCGTTGACGTAGCCAATGCATACACGGCCGTGAAATAACGGCAGTACGTGCCAAACCGTAGAAGTGTATCGAAGAAAACGTGCAATTTTCGCATACATTCCATATTTCAGGGTGGTTTTTTACCTCCCCAATAAATAGGTCTAAGTCGATGTCGTCGCGATTGGCCGCCAGATTTGTTGACGCTTCGCGCTAAATCACCCATGTGTGCAGCGCTTAGGTCACACAAGGTACTGACAAACCGCAGGTACATTTGCATTCGGTAACGCTTTTGCGGTAAACGACGGGTGAGTGCACCGCTCTAGTCACAGAAGTTACTCAGAGACGCAATTGCGTTTTGTTTAACGCTGCGGTAACGCTGCGTTGACGGCGGAAAGTGCGGTGCAAAACGAACGCACAAGCGGCTTGCGGTAACGCAACGTCGACGCAGGTATGTGTGCAGTACCCAAAAGACGTCACGGAAACCAAACCGCAAATGCGGTACCGCAGCGTCAACGCGCGTTAAAAAAAACGCACGTTTGTATCGGTACTAATAGTGTCGCCAGCACGGGGGGGAGTAGATCCATAATGTAAATCGTAATGTCCCCAGTATCCGTTACCTGTTTGATTCACTGCCACTATTTACAGAAAAGCACAATTAGGCTATTGGCTTAAGCAAGGGTTTGATAGATTAAGCTGAGTTTGGAACTACAGAAGCCTCCTGTATTTATAAGGTCGCTAGTTGAGCTGAAGGCAAATGGAGGGCACCAGCGGGTGTTCAACAGATCTTTTCGTGCTATTGGAGTAAAAAAATTTGGTCTCGTAGGTTAAAATATCGCTTATACTATTTTAGATTCTGGTTGGCCATTCGCGCGGATTTTCGGAAAATGGATTGATCATGCCTGGTAAAATTTCTCTTCGAGCAGACGAACCAATATGGCTACCGTGTCGCTCGCTTCATCGCTTTCCCAACGTGAAAAACGTTTGAATTTACATTCTAGGAAGATTGTTTGGAATGTCTTCAAATACATCAAGGCTCTGTACTCAACACGGATGCTGAAACAACAAATTCAAGAGGCCGGCATTGCTATACCCCTCAGCCGCATTATTTTGTCATTTTCAGCCGGCTTAACAGAAGTTTCGGCTAAATTGCGGCTAGCCACAAATTTTACGGCCACCACCAGCCAACTATAAATTCGGCTGGCTAACGGCTAATTTTCGGCTAAATCGTTCGAAATGAAGCAAAGATATCGACGACGAAACTAACTGCATAAGGAAATAGCGAAATGGAAGTGGGGAGGGGACAGAGGCCTATGGATTTCTAGATGAATCACAAATGAAAAAAGGAAAAATTTGCGAAGAACCCTCAAATTAAAATCAGAGCCGCATCACCACTTATTTTTTTTTTAAGTAATATTTCCACAGCGATGTGTCCTGACTATTATTACGCGAACCCTAAAAACGAAACCGAAAGTAACCTTGCATGCTAATGACTACACAAATACAGGCACGCTTAAGGTGCTGGCAAGTGAATATATTTTTAAAAAATAAGAAAAATAAGGCAATCGAGAAGAGCTTACTGTTAGAAACATTTTACAACTAACTTTATGACTTTCGTTTCATTTTGATGCATTAAAACTTCAAAATTTTCGGCTCTAGCCGCATTTTTTTCGGCGGCTAGGCCAGGCGGCCGCCGCAAAATATTCGGCGGCTGTTCGGCTGACACAGAAAAATCCGGCGCGGCGGCTAACGGCGGTGGCTGAGGGGTATAGGCATTGCCACTGGACGGTCTCAGAGAACGGTAAGACGTATCTTGTCAGTAGCAAAAACCGTACCGACAGCCAAAGTTAGGGTTAAGCCCTAACCAGACTGGCTGCTCGCGGCTGCACGCCGACGTAGTATGGTGTAAAAAAGACTTCAATATTCGACCTTAACGCAACTCCAACCACACGATTGCTGCAATGTTGACCTTGTAGGCACGTAGTTCCGCATAGCTTCGCACGAAATTTTCTTCTGTCTGGAGAGGCCTTTAGGCCTAACGCCGTAGACATTATGTACGCCAGCCGCTCAATGCGTGTACAAGGTTCCAGTCACCGCCAACATTAGTGCATACGCGTGACAGGCGATTGAAAACGATCATAAAACACAGATTTTCGAGTGGCCAACCATAACCTAAAATAGTATAGTAAATAATTTGCTAATTAAAATTGAAGGCCTATGACCACGCACCACGGCTCCTTGCCATGACGTCATTACGCGTTAGCCATTAATGAACGAGAACAGCGCTGTTCGACCGTCTGATTGGACAAGTGCAGTCACGTGATATGCGCAAACCGCAAGAGAGCCGGGGCGCATGGGTTAGAAAAGTGAAGCAGAAAATTGCTTAAAATTAAGCCATGGGTGTCAGTTTAAATCCACCGACAAAATATGGCAGGGGTAAGATTGATTTATGAAACTCGTGCAACGATGCAACAGGTTTGCCGCAAAGATGACGCAAGGAAATATCCCTTCATCCTTTTAAAGCCCTTGATTTAAGAGGATGGCTAGCCTCTGATTATGTTCGTCCGCGCCACGCTATAAATACGTATATATAGGGATATCATTCTCTTTTTGAAACCAGCTCTGGAACAAAATATAAAATGTGAAGATAATTCTTTAATTTAAAGTGACTTTCTTCTTGTCCTACAACTGCCTCAGACTTGTCTCAATGCAGAGGCGTAACTTCAAAATAGAGGTCCGGAGGCGGAAGCCCAGTGAAGGGTCTCCTTCATACCAAAAAAAAATGCAGTTTTTCCACATGAGGCGAAAGCCTAGTGGAGGCCCCCCTTCACGCACAAAAATAATGCAGTTTTGACACATAAGCCGAAGACCATTGGAAGCCGCCTTCCCCCCCCCCACCCCTCCCCATTAAAAAATGCAGTTTTTTGTCACGCAAGGCCAGAGCACAGTGGAAGCCCCTCTTCATAAAAAAAAAATGCAGCTTTTGCCATACAAGGTGACAGCCCAGTGGCGACCCCCTTCATTAAAAAATGCAGTTTTTGCCGCGTAATTCGAGAGCCAGTAGAGGTACCCGCTCTTTTCCCCCCTCTCCTCCAACAGCAGTTGCAGTTGCAGTTGCAGACCTATTTCCGTCATTCTTTGGACTTAGCTCATCAGTAATCTGACCGATTTGGCTTCCGTTCTGTTTACGCGAACTGTTTGGTTATCACAATTATATATTTCTGAAGTTCGCGACGGCGCACACCTCTCCCTGATCAACACGAGGCGTATAGAAGTGATAGGCCTAACTCTTACGCTGGTAAAAAAAAAAAATCCTTCCACTTTATTTGTGACTTCTTCGAGTAAATTTCTCTAACACTTTGAATAGGAAAGCAGCTTTTCTGCGCCTCAAAGATATTGTAGTTTTTCGTTACCCCCATCTACCTATACACCACCCCTACCCCCTCACGCCCCCCCCTCCTAATTTTTTCTACGTTTTTTTTCTACGAACTCCATCACCATGAAAAACAAACAACGCCATGCTTTATCTGTAGCCAAACGCGCCACATTTGGAGGCGCTATCTCCGACTACAGACTCGAAGGGTTGACACGGGAAAGGAGGGGGGGGGGGGAAGTCTTCAGTTATTGGCAATTTTGCTCCGTTTCTTGGGCGGCAGCTGCAACAGACGCCCTTTCGTTGGGGTGTAGCGAAAGGGGGGGGGAAGGAGATCCAAAGTCGGGACGGAACAACGGGGTGGAATCGGGGTGCACACCCGTGTCGTTGACTCAATTAAGGCGCAATTGAGTGTTTTAATTAGAGCGTCTTCTCTTGCTCTTATGAAAACGCAACACCCCCTCCCCACATCCTTTACACCCCTTCACCTCTGCCCGCCCGTCCCTCCACCTTCCCCCCCATTCCGCCCAAATTCTCCCACTAAATGCGTTCGTTGCCTTTAGGCAGTGTGTCTTGTGACAGCGGATCAACAGAAAAGCTAAAGACACGTCCCGACAAAATGGTTTATAAATGAGGACTCTTGCCGTCGAGAGGACCAACGATAAACACTACACCAGCGCCTCCAGGCTGATGTGATAGGAACTTGACGGAAAATGTCGGAACTAAGTTGTTTGTTGTCAGTTTCTCTTGGTGGTGTCGGGTGTGATTTTGGGGAGAAACTTTATCCGGTTTTGACCTGTTCGACCCGACCCGACATGGTTTAGGTTGTTTATTTTGCTATTCAAAAATCAAAGAATAAATGAGAACTAGGGGCCTGCTACTGGGCTTCGCTTGTTCAAAAAATAATTTACATATAATAAAAATAAACTGGAAATGCTGCGTTACGATACGAAATTTTACCTTTTATAAATTATATCAACTAGATAGCAAACCTACCTCTTCTAATCCTACGCGGGGCCCTGGCGATAGCTGCGGATACTAATGCCTCTCATACACGGCCAGTAAGATATCCGGCCCGACCTACAACAAGTGGTAGACAAAATGGCCGCCACGACTGGCCCATTTCTTCGAGAACTGTTCGGAAATCTGCTAAGCGAATTGCATACAGGACGAAAAACTGAATAGGGCAGTGACACGACGTAGTATTATTGTATATAACTCTATGGTGGAGCCAGTAACTGGGTTAGCTGCAAGGTGCACTGGTGGGGGAAAAGAAGAGCGTCTTACTGAAGCCAATGCTATTATACTGGATTTCTTGGGCCTAAAACGCGCGATTTTTTTCCGATTTGTTGCAGTTGCTGACATTTTTAAGCAAGTGGAATATTTATTTTCTAATTACAACTTAAGCAGCATAAGGGATTGGAGAAAACAACGGTTTTTTAAGCCAACGAAATCCACTCTCAAAGCACTGGCTTGACTAGAAGTGCCGTTGTTTAACCCACCATTTCAATCTAGTGCCCCTTGCAGGTATCTCTCTTGTAGCCAATATGACGTCACTTGACGTTGCTCTGTAGGTGCGGGAAGTGAGATTTGTAAATAAATACAGATGCAAACTATTGACGTTGTCTGTTGACCAAGTGTCAGACTGCCTGAGCGGGGAATTGAACCCACGACCTTTGAGACCAAAAGCCGGAAGTCCTACCACTCAGCCGTACTTGATCGCCGTGTTAGTACGGCTGAGTGTAGGACTTCTGGCTTTGGTCTCAAAGGTCGTGGGTTCAATTCCCCGCTCAGGCAGTCTGACACTTGGTCAACAGACAACGTCAATAGGTTGGGATCTGAATTTATTTACAAAGCCCACTTCCCGAATACTACCACTGGCTACTTACAGGGTATTAGATCTTTACTTGTGTTCAGTAACTCCAATCAAAACTTAATTTTCCAAGATAGTTTTTTTTTTGGATAATTGCTGGAAAAAGAGAAACGATTCCCTACGTTCACGAATTAAAAGTATACAGTTAAAAAAAAAAACTGCCTGGGCTATTAGCTTGGGTGCGGGCTACAAAGCGTTTTCCCGCCAGAATACATACTGACCAGGGTCCACTGTGCTCCATTTGCTGCACCTTACAAAAACTAAAAAACTTGGCCACTGAAACTAAATTGCCGTAGACAGTTTGGTACTGCCAGCACACGGTGAAAACTTTAGTGTGGTGTTTTAGTGGTATCAAACTGTCTCTAGCAATAGAGAGTTTTAGCGGCTTGGATTTTATTGGGTTTGGAATGCCTTGTTAAAGTCGAGAGCAGGAATGTCATCCATGGTATGGATTTTGGCACTTTTAAGATTGCCTTTGATACTGTTGACATTTCCCGGGGATCATCTACACAATAACATAGTAGAAATCAAGACTACTACTTGCAAGCACTACTTCTAAGAGTTAAGTAAGGGGTGGCCGCCCACCGAAGTCGACAAAATGTCGTTACAAGACGAAACGTCGCGCGACGTCGCATCTGGTGGAGAGACCTCGTCACACGACACGAAACTAGAAGGAGCTTCGCTTTGTTGTCGTGAAACGCCTAAAGACGTGACGCGACAACGTCGCATCCGGTGTGTGGCGCTCAGCTCATTCCTATGGTCTGGGATACGTCTGCAGCATGCTGAGACAGACAGGTTTCGACAAAGTGTCCTGTCGTGCGATGTTTTGTCGACTTGAGTGTACGGCCACCCTGAGAACCAACGGCACCGCACGTCTGGTAGGAGGGAAGCAATGGGGGAAGTTTTTCAGCACAGCATGCTTCTCCAAGAACAGCTTCGAGTCCGGCTTGAGCCTCATTTATTTCCGCCCGCATAAAAAGAATATAAGAAAGTAATCATTCATTCGAAAAGGGAGGGAGGGATGATAAGCCGTCTGTCGGAGATAGGACACAATAATGGCTGATATTTCCACGAACATGAACATGGATGAATACAACAGAAGTGGTCATAGAAAGGGGGGGGGGAGGAGCATTAGTGGTGGGGTGGGTGATTTGAGTCACAGAATGCGCTGATTGAGTGAGGGAAGGGAACGAAAGTCAGCATTTATTAGCCATTGTGCGCAACAATTTAAGAAGCTTATTCTGTCGACCATGGACATGCGCATGAGCTACCATACCTAACCAGTGTTGAAAACTGTGCATTCAACACCACTAGTGCGGGCTTCAGCTAGTGTTGAAAACCAATTTCTTGTTGACGTGCCACTTTACTACACATCTGCACGGTAGTGGAGTTGAGTCTACTACACAATTTAAAAAAAAGGACTGATCAAAAACCAAAACTTGTAAAAGGGGCCGACAAGTTCCGAATGGTTCGGCCCTTCAAAGGAGTGATATCAACATACCAAAACATTCGCCAACTTAATCACAACGAATAATACTTTGGACGTTAAATGAAAACTTGAACATTGCTACCGAAAGTAGCAATATTCTAGTTTTAATTTAACCTTCGAGCTATTAAGCAATGCTATTAAGTTGGCGAATGTTTTTGGTGTGTTGATATCACTCCTTTGAAGGGCCGAATCATTCGGAACTTGGCGGCCCCTTTTACAAGTTTTGGTTTTTGATATGATAGACAGACATGCTTCTAAAGCTCTCAATATAGTTGACGTAGCAGTTACAGCCTCCCAACAGTGGTGATCCTCGATAGCTCAGCTTGTTGGTTTAAGAAGATACGGTAAGATTAGTGGGAAACGCCGTCACTAAAACACAGCGATCTCAGGGGAGCCCATCTTAATCCACTTCTCCCTCAAAAAAAAAAAAAATGTCTTGGTCCTTTGAAGCTTCCGTAGAACGTGCGCTGCATTCATTGACATTCATTCAATTCAATTTCAATTCATTCATTCAATAGACGTGCCACCTCCGTGGCGCGTGCTCGAGTGAAAAAGTCGATAGGGGAGCAGGGCGGGGGAGGGGGGGTCCAGGACCGCTGAGGGAATTTTACAGCAATAGAGCGTAGAGCATGATTGGTCGGAGCTAATTGTGCCAGTCGGGAAAGAGAGGTCCACAGTAGGCACCAATTTCATGCTTCACCGGATCTCCTACCACTCCCCCCCCCAACTCGACCCCTCCCCCCACTCGCTTTCTGTAGGTTTGTGGGAGAGTAAAACCCAATTTTTTTTTGTATTTTTGAGAGGACATTGTAAAAACGGCTTGGAGAGACGAGTAGTGAGGCGTCGATTCTAAAGCGATCCGGTGATGTGTTCATGTGGGTGTCAGTGTGGGAGGGGGGGGGGGGAGATTTTTTTCTTAGACTTTCAGGCTGTCAGCGATCCCCGATCCCTGCTTGACCATTGGCGATTGCAAAAAAAGTTTCATTCATTTATTGTATGCAAATGAATGTTGACCGTGCACTAGCGGAAACAGAATTTTGCTCCGTCTTGATAGCGTTACTCGGATTCGAACCTGCGAACCAGCCTGTCAACAAATCGCACTGTTACGGTCTTTACCACTCTGCCTACTCCTCTGCTGGCTGCAGCAGCCGGCGAAGTTCCGGTTTAATGAAAGTTTTGAGTACAAAGACAAAAAGGATTTGGTTGTCCCAATGAGCTACCGTAGTAACAACACGCGAATCTTCTCATTTGCCCTCCAAACTTGTGCCCTCCTGATACGTCGCTTGCCGAGTGTAGTTTTCCGTAGGAATATGGTCCTCCCGTAACGAAGTTTGTATATTGCTCTAAGATTGGACCCACAAAAAGTATTAGCACTAATGGTTATATAACAGGATTTCACAAGAATCAGTTACGACTCATGCAATGAAGCACGGGCCGCCGGTTCCCCCCATTCATCTTAAAGGCACATTCCGCCTCCCTTATAGCAGCCATGCGCAGATCGCCCCCGCGCATGTTACCATCGTCGAGGTCAACTGAAATAGTAGCTGTGTTCCTTGCTACTGTCTCAGTTGGCTTTGGGAATAGTATACGAAACAGCATCGAGTTAAAGATTGTGTCCACACAAACTGGAATGATTTTCGTTTTTTAAAGGGCAATTACATCCATTTTGACATGCTTGTTTTACTTTTGGATCACTTACACAATAACTAAACACAAAAACTGCAGTAAGAATACGTTACGTACGTCCGATACAACAATTTAATTATTGCATCACCAAAACCCGACACGGAGACCGCCATTGTTTTGCTGGAACGCGCATAAATTAATGCCGACAGATGTCACTTTTCGATTTCGACTTGCAGCCGATTGAGATAGCTGTATTGCCTGTGAGAGCTCACAGCCAAGGCCGTCAGACGCTCGAGCTCTCACAGCCAGTAGAGCTATCTCAATCGGCTGCGAGTCGAAATCGAAGAGTGACATCAGTCGGCATTAATTTCTGCACGTTCCAGCAAAACAATGGCGGTCTCCATGTCGTGTTTTGGTGATGCAATAATTAAATTGTTATATCGGACGTACGTAACGTATTCTTACCGCAATTCTTGTGTTTCGTTATTGTGTAAGTGATCTAAAAGAAAAGTATGCATGTCAAAATCGATGTAATTGCTCTTTAATATCACAATTTATAATTTAGGCTAGTATATTACAATTTTTCTTCGGCGATCTATTGGCATAATTAATTTTAATTTTTACCGCATTAGTCTTTTAGATATTTGATCTCACAGTAATTATTAGCAAACGATTATTGCCTATTGAACCGACGCTGACGCACACACACTGATGAAACTTCAAGGTTATTGTTGGCACGCAAAGGATTATATACGTGCAGGATACAGTGGAGCAGTGGAGATATAGTTCCCCAATATTAGACAGAAAATCTCGTAGACGCCACATCTTAAAACGGATTTTTAGCAAGGGAAAGACTAACGGTAAGGAAATAGAACTTTGGGACCGTACTTGATGTGGAGGATCCAGAAAAATGGCACTGGGAGGTAAATCCCTTTAAAGCAGAACGTAGACTGGGTATGGAGTGGCTTTACCCGCAGTTTCAGTGTGTGAAAAACGTTTTCATATGCGGGCACAACCATGGTGGCTGGTGCGCACAGCTCATGTGAAAGCAAATTAGCTAGGAGCCAGCATTCACACTTAAAGAGAGATTGCCACCAAAATAATAACATGCTGCAGCATCTAAAGCCATTTACCGATATCTAGTTCTGTCTATCCCTTAATTTCAATAGGCAAAGGAACACACAAACAAATTTTTTTTTATGAAACAAAGAAGTCACGTGCCTCCGTAATTACCGAGTGTAAAGTTGGTGCTTACGTATGCATCAGTGAGCAAGCAAATAAGTTAAGCCTAACGACATCACGTGAGCTTTTTTCTATATATCGACCGTTTTGAAGCGGAGAATTTGAACCACCAGATAGGCGCCATCTAGTGACAGTGACATCGTTAATCATGGCCGCTTGCGTCCTGGTGCACGTGGACGCACCAACTTTACATCCAATAATTAAGGAGGCACGTGGCTAGTTTGTTGTGTAAAAAGACATTTCTTTTGCGCATTCCTTCGTTTGTTGAAATGAAGTGCCATCGAACCAGGGGGTTGAAACTCTAGCAGCTAGTCACAACGTAACTTTACATGAGGGTTACTGGCGCACAGCTTGACAAGGACTGCAGAAGCACAGACAAACATGGCGCTGAAAAGCGTAGCTTAAGCCGGCCCGAGTTCAAAGACGTCCGCAAATAAACATTGAGCTGTCGCAAACTGCTAAACAAATTCGTATTATTATTATTATTATCACACACGGCAATCGCCGTGTATATATATGATTGACGTCCTCTCTCCAGCAAAACTAAAACTATTAATTTCTCCGTTTCTATTCAATAAATCTCGACCAAACTTGGCCAGATAGTAGATAGCAACTTTTCCAAACTTTAAACCAACTTTTATGCAATTCCGTGTAAGAGGAAACGTAGGAAGCCACAAGTAAATTTGAAAACTGTCCACTTCTTGTTGTTCTGGTTCTTGTTCTTCTTGGCTGACACGGTTTCAGAAAAAACTACTAACCTACCTAAAATCTGAAACATGATCTGAGCCAGAAATTTCACTGGGCTTCAACCTTACAAGGACCACTTTTTCAATTGGTCGATCCATTCCGGAGTTACGGGACCCTAAACGATCATTTTGATTGTTTTACATTGTTGTAACCATTGTATTTAGGGAACAATGCCCTCAGCAAACTCCAGGTCCATTCTTCGTGCATGCAACAATCGACTGCATGCATAAACCTTTATAGCGCGACACCATAGCCGTAAAAAAGGAACACGGATTACAAACAAAAACGTTAAGTGTGCCGTAAAAAAGGGATTATATGATTGAAGTTTCATTTTACTTGTTAAAATGTACACGGATAAAAATTGGTGATTTTTAATTGAAATAATCAAATGTACAAATCAGAAAATTGCATCTGTTTAAGTGCTTTACCAATCATATACGTTACGTAAAGCACAACAGCACTTAAACAGATGCAATTTTCTGAATTGTACATTTGATTATTTCAATTAAAAATCCCCAATTTTTATCCGTGTACATTTTAACAAGTAAAATGAAACTTCAATCATATAACCCCTTTTTTTACGAAACACTTGACGTTTTTGTTTGTAATTATTATTATTAGCTAACACAATTTGCCTTCACGAAATTCGCTCTCATTATTATGTTGTTCGTTGGCCATTTTTAAGCTGCGTGATTGCAACGTACGGTGGCTTATTGGGACCATACTGGGAACACATTAAACTTTTATGAAATGGGAACAGGGTGGCAACTGGCGCTGACGCAGTTGACCGTGTATCGTCCTAGGCTGTAATGTGTCTTATCCGGTGTTGGAATGCCGAAGTTTCGGTTTCATGAAAGTTTTGTGCATGTAGGAAAAAAGTTGTGTTTGTTTGAATGAGTCACCGTAGCAACAACACGCGTTTCCACCTGTTTGCCCCCGCTGTTTGTCCCTGCATCCCGCTTGTCACCCTCGTTGATAATGACGTCACTAAATAACGCATCTGATTGCTGCTGTCCGTAGGAGTATGCTTCTCCGGTAATGAAGTAAGTATATTGCTGTAAGATAGAACTAAATAATGGTTGACGGCGCTAAATTCTGCAACCTGTCATTTGCGTCCCAGGCTCCTTGCGAAAAAAGGACCTGAAACGGATGAAGACCATCAATTTGTTGGCAGAATATCGTTTCAGAAAAAAGTCTTAGGCCTAACGACTGCCTGAATTTTCGAAGAAACAGTCATTTGATCTACTCAGGTATTCTGGTAGTTTGGCCATCATGCGCCTAATAATTTTTGAGTAATGTTGCACATTGTTGCTAAAGATGGTAACCTTAGACAATATATGGCTGAATAGAAGTGGCAGAATAACAATGTCCCGAAGTATATAGTCGGACCGACGAAACTGAGAAATTTTCACTCCTAACAAGAGCGAGCTTAATGGTTGTTACCTGCTTTGACACTTTTCGGTTGCAGTTCTTTACGAAACCGCACACCATAAACTAAATGAGTTATACGATCTTGAAAAGAAATATGGCGCAGCTTACTTTTTCCCCAAAAAGCCTCGCGTAACTCGACTCGAGACCATGTTACGTAATGAATGCTAACGAAAGTTTCAGTTTTCATTCGAATAGCACTTTTTGTAAACACGTGCCACAATTTGTTTCGAGGTCTGTATACAACAGAAACGAAAATTCGGGCAAAGAAACAAGGGGGGAAAAGCATAGAAAACACAGCAGATGTGGGAAGGGGGAAAAAACCCACAGGAATAAAGCTAAAATAAAAATGCCGAGGGAAAAAAGCCATGGAAAAAAAACGTGACAAAAATGCTGTAGGAAAAAAATATTCTATTTTGTTATTTTTATTCGTGCCGTTGTTCTTACTGTAGGATATGATCCACCCAAAACCAAAACTGGTATAAGAGCAGCCGCCAAGTTTCCAAAGAAGGTCGCCTTTGAAAGTAGTGATATCATTCAGCCAGGAAAAGGCCGTCAAGATTAATCCTATTAGTCAAGTTAATCGCACCCAATAATAAATAGTTCGAAAGTTAAATGAACATAGAAGATTGCTACTAGCGGTAGCAATCTTCAAGTTTTCATTTAACGTCCAACGAATTATTCGGTGCGATTCCTTTTTGGAAACACAGTTTCACCCAGAAGCGACTTTCGCAAAGCTGTTTTCGTTTCTGTTAACAAAACAAACATTGTTTGATATCATACTCGAATTCATTGTAGCAGGAGCCAAGCCTAAAAAAAATTGAAAGAGTAATTCTATGGTAATAAACTCTAGTGTTGATAAATATTACAGGGAAGGCACCTAGTCAATACGGCTCAGTGAGTAACACGTCAGTCCCACAAAGCACCTAAGTCAAACACACAACAAAAAATATACTATGAGCATGTAGTACTTAAAACTAACTCTTTCTGTTCCGACGGCATAAAAAAAGCATGTGCAGCACTAAAATACGAATTTAAGATCCAACCAAGTTTTCTTAATGAATTTTTTTCTAGACATTGACTCCTCACTGCATAAGATGGGTGCAGATGTGCATCGGTGCACATGTGCACCCATGTTGCACGGAGAGGAGTCGGTGTCTATCCTGCACGTACCTTCTAAATTTACATGCTGCAACCTAACCCCAAACCTATCCACAGAAACAGCCGAAACAACTGAAGATGGTAAAGAGTTCCTTATTTTGACCACTCCGTAAAAGAAAAAAACTCAATCTATAGTCCCGTCTGGCCATGTTTACAACCAATCTCAGGGGTGTCTCTGGTATGATCATTTGAAAACAAGGAAAGTGGGGTCGACAACTACAAGTCCCTTAATAATACAGAAAGCCACGCAGTGATCGGCCATCAGCCTTTGTAACGCCAATGATCCCTATAGCCAGTTAATTGGAGCCTGTCTGAATACAATTTTTTGTATCACCCTTGCAGGGACTTACTTCATGAAGCGTCTCTGAACTGATTCAAATTTGTCGATAACTCCCAACAGATAAAGAGACCAAACTGGGCTAGCGTATTCCAGAAGTGGCGATGGTTTATTGTTAAATACAGAACGTAGCTTATGGTGAGAGTAAAGAAAGTATATTAAAGGGATATACCTCCCAGCGCCATTTTTCTCGATCCTCCACATCAAGTACGGCCACAAAGGTCTATTTGCTTACCGTTGCTAAAAATCCTTTTTAAAATGTGGCGTCTAGGAGATTTTCTGTTGAATATAATGGAACTTTATTTACTAACGACCCGTAACTGTATGATGCATTGCGCGCTTACAATAACCATGACGTTTCCTCTCTGTGTGCATGTACTAATTTGCTAATAATTACTATGAGATCAAAAATCTAAAAGCGTAATGCGGTAAAAATTAAAATTAATTATTCCAATAGATCGTCGAAGCAAAATTATAAGACACTAGCTTCGAAAATTATAAATTGTGATTTTAAAATACGAGAATCATTCCGGTTTGTGCCGACACGATTAGTGCGTTCATGCTGGTTCGTCTATTAGGCACAATGCCAAATGAGACAGTATCTACGTTTTTCAACGCAGCTACTATCTCAGAGGGCGTTTGCATGTAACTTACGCCCTCCACTGACAAAAAGAAGCAACAGGACGAATCATCGATTCAGTGGCGTTGTTTGGCAGCCATAGTATTATCCAATATACTCGCGTGTGCTTTATTCCGGGAGATCCAAGATCCGGCTGGCATTATACTACAGTCCTGACGCTATGAACCACTTACAAGGCCGTCTGAGTGATTACTCGCAGCCTGGATGATCTTCCCTTCACTTGTTTTCATTTTCTGTCGGTTATACAAAAACAAAATCGTACATCGCCACGAACGAAAGAATGGAATCCGTTGGAAACCATGATAAAACTCAAGAAACCCGAAGATAACATTCAGAGGACCATTCTTAATCCTGGAATGCGTAAAGTGACAACGTATTTCTGCGGGTTTAGGTCGTGGACCAAGCAAAACTGTTGCTTAAGGCAAGAAATTTGGCGCCATGGCGACGGCCAAAGCTTCCTAAATATACTAGGCCCAGTCGTATAGTTAGAAGCTTTATAGATAAAGACCAAGGGCTACGGGTTAATGGGAGTCTGCTGCACTACAGAAAAGTGTCCGTCCGCCAGTTTTTTGAGTAAGAATTTTTAACGCTTATAACTAACTACCTATAAGAAATAGAATTACAAACTAAAATGTAAAAGAAAGGGTAAATAATTAAAAAGTAAAGTAAGTAAGGTTATAAAGGGGTACACAAGCTGCATAATAAGAAATGGTACAGAAGGGTATATAGGATTCAAAAGGGTAAAAGAAGGTACAGAAGGGTACGAAATGGTACAAAAGGGTACATTGGATTCAAAAGGGTAAAAAAAA
>JAHWFP010091060.1:15963-27085 GCA_023313725.1 Lithobius niger | reverse complement strand
GGGTAAAAAAAAGGTACAGTAGGGAACGAAATGGTACAGAAGGGTACAAATTGGCACAAAAGGGTACATTGGATTCAAAAGGGTAAAAAAAAAGGTACAGAAGGGTACGAAATAGCACAAAAGGGTACATAGGATTCAAAACGGTAAAAAAAGGTACAGAAGGGTACAAAAGGGTAAAAAAAAATGGGTACAGACGAACCGGTACTAAATGGTACAAAAGGGTACATAGAACACAAAAGGGTAAGAAAAGGTACATATAATTTGGAGTAATCTTGTGAACATTATCATTTTATAAGGGTTTGTTTGGCCCTAGGTTTATACTTTACAGTCCTACAGTTTGTAGGCCTATTTTTCAATACTTTATGAATCTCCCTGTATATTCCATTCCTCTTCTTATTTTTATGTTCCCGCATCGCTTTTTCCGGAAATCCAACGTTTTCATTTATTTGGATCTCACGTTTCCAGAATGAGATTTTCGGTTTGACAAAAAAAAAAAAAAAAAAACACCGCCTACTACGATTGCGAAAACCAAGTTTTGGTGACGCAACTTCGCTGGGTATATACGAGCAACCCGGAAGTAGCTGCAAACCGCGCGAATTTATTAAAGTTTGACGCGTAGTAGTGGCGAAGGAGCGAAAAGTGACTCATGAAATATTAATAGACGAAAGCCGAAAGACGAAAGACGTTTGACGGATGGACCGAAAGAGACATGGTCGAAAGTATAGAAGATGGAGTGATAGTAGAAAGCAAGGCTGGCTAGCGACCGCTGGTCTTCCTCCCCCTCCTCCCCTCTCCCCCCACGCTCTCTGGAGGCAAATTGTTGAAAGAGAAAGTGGAGAATAATATTGACTTTAGCCCGTAGATTTTTTTTCTTTTACTTTTCGAAAGGAAATCCAGTCGACCTTATAATTTAAAACGTTCTAAGTAAAAGTCTTTTCTTTTATTGTTTTTTTTTTTCCCCGTTTTGATTGTTGATCTAAGAAGACTTTTTGGTTTATTTGAACGGGTTAGTTTCGTGGACACAAAAGTTGGCCGCGCCGTTTGTTGACGTTACGTTTTAGGCTAAACAAGTTTGAGTCGTACGAGTTTTGTGTTTGAGTTCAAAAGAGTTCGAAAGCTGTGGTTTATGTTTTCTTGAAGAATTTACTTTAAGAAAAAAAAAGTTTTTTTGTTTTTTGCCCGTGGTTTTGTTACTCTTTCTTGCCTTTCAAAATCTGGAAAGAAGTTTTTCTACTTTATTATTTCTATTTTGAGACAAGGGAACAGTATAACATACTACATAAAATTTAGGTAGAACTATTACATTTCAAACGGCATTTCAAATCAAGTTTACTGTTGAAAAATGCAAACAAAAAAGCATATTAGGCAATTAAAACAGTTTGTTTGAAAGCAGTTCAAAAGCTGGCTTTATTTTCCAAAAATAAAAAAAATAAATAAAAAAACACAGGGAAGCTCTTTACATCTAGGCTACCATCAGTGTGATGGAAGTAATCTTGAAAAATGAAGCATTTTTGAAACACGAAGTCAACCTTCAAATTGCATTGAAATTCAAGGCACTGTTTTTATCGTCCAAAACAAAATGCTTTTTAGTCCGTTTGCTGTTGACTACACTGCCAGCGTTTTAAGTAGCGTTGATTTTGCTGAAACTGGGGCAAACCGCACAAACGGCAGTTAATCTTACGTTTTAGGCTTAAGAAAAAAAAAACTATTCTGATACCAATTCAAATAAACAAATATAAATAAAAGAAAACAGCTTGACTTGATCTTCGTAACAATAATATTATACGTTTATAAAACGTCGTACATTAAAAACAAAGATGGTGTTATGGTCAGATAACGTTTCAGTAAGCATTGCTCACCATCATCAAACCAACGTCCCTCTTCTCCCTCCTTTTACTTCTGTAACCAGGTAAAATTTCAGTACGCACTGCTAACCATCAACAAATCATCAATACGAACCAATTTCTCTTTCCTCCTTACTTTTCCTTCTATAACCAGCTGACGTTTCAGTAAGCAATGATCACCGTCATCAAACCAACTTCTTCTCGCCTCCTTTTCCTTCTATAACCAGGTAAAATTTCAGTAAGCACTGCTCACCATCAACAAATCATCAGAACGAACCAATTTCTCTTTCCTCCTTACTTTTCCTTCTATAACCAGCTGACGTTTCAGTAAGCAATGTTCACCGTCATCAAACCAACTTCCCTCTTCTCGCATGCTTTTCCTTCTATAACCAGGTAAAATTTCAGTAAGCACATCAAACCAACCGAACAAAACAGCGTCTCACTCTTCTCCCTAATTGTCGTTCTATAACCAGGTGACGTTTCAGTATACATTGTTCACCAGCATCAAACCAACTGAACAAACCAACGTCCCCCCTCTTCTCCTTAATTTCCTTTTTATAAAAGGAAAACTCATCAGACCAACTTGACCACTCTAACCTTTCGGTTCTACATGTTCACCTTCTTCGTGATCCGCAGGAACACCCTTACAAATCTCGCAATGATCGTTGGAATCGTTGTTGTCGGGCTACCGTACCATTTGGCTGCAGTATTGAGAAAACCTATTAAATAATAAGAGGCCTCCTGACAGTTGAAAAACCTAGAGCATGGGATCAAATTTTCGACTGATATAATGACGGACTTGATCACAATAGAAAAACAATCTAAAAAAATAAACTCATTAAAAAACGGAATAAAGCAAGTCCCGAAACTGGCGGTTCCAGACCCGCTTTCTTAAAACTGATGCATGCTCTTGTGGGGTTTCGTCTGTCAGGAGGACTCTTCTTGTTGCAATTTCCTTCGACATACAAAGTAATCGATTCTCCATTTAAAAAAAAAAAGGCTACAGGGAAAAGGTGAATATCGCAAACAAGTCAAAGGGCAATCTTCGACTCGAATAATTTAGTTATTTATCCATTTTATTAAAATTGAGATGCGGCACAATTTTGAACTGGACTCAACGTTTTACACAAGGGACTGCCAAATACTAGGAATCGAACCGAAAAATCTCCTATCATGATGAAGGCTGAGAGAATGCCAGCTCCTATCCGGTAGGGTTATCAGGTATCCCTTTCCAGAAAATGAACCGATCGGCTTCCCCGCACAGCTACGCTTCCCCTAACAGTTAAAGCAACATACCGCCTACCTTATAACCTTCCGCCTGCCTCATAACACCCACGCGACGATCACATCCGCGTATTTACCACAGCTAAGGTCAACTGAGACGGTAGCTTCGTTCCTCGCAGTAAAAAACGTAGCTACTGTCTCAATTGGCATTGCGCCTAATAGTCCAGCCAGCGTGAACCCATTGATTGTGTCGTCACAAACCGGAATGATTCTCGTATTTTAAAATCACAATTTATAATTTTCTAGGCTAGTGTCTTATAATTTTGCTTCGGCGATCTATTGGAATAACTAATTTTAATTTTTACCGCATTAGTCTTATTAGATTTTAGATCTCATGGTAATTATTAGAAAATTAGTAGATGTACACACAGAGATGAAACGTCATGATTATTGTACGCGCGCAATGCATGATTTATTGACGGGTCGTTAGTAAATATAGTTCCATTATATTCAACAGAAAATCTCCTAGACGCCACATTTTAAAAAGGATTTTTAGCAAGGGAAAGACTAACAGTAAGGAAATAGACCTTTGGGGCCGTACTTGATGTGGAGGATCGAGAAAAATGGCGCTGGGAGGTATATCCATTTAAGTTAAAGCGTGCCACGGCTTTGCCACTGACACCCTAAAATTGCATCTTCATTAAATTTGTTGAAAATTATGTTCGTTTATGCGTTGAATATCCTGGTGAAATATGAGCCAAGGCAACTAACCTAATCTAACTTATCATAGAAAAAAAAAACACGAAAAAAGCAACAACAACAAAAAAAACACAAATTCCCAATTATTTCCTCTTTTTTCCCTCAGTTTTGACTTTTTTAAGCTGTTTTTTTTCCAGGCTTTTTTTTTGCACGATTTTTTTTTACGAACGTATGAGCTCTTCTTGCCATCCATCAGGCCACCTTGCACCATCGGCTTCCGGAACTAGGGTCAAACTCAGGGGCGTTCCGTGAAAATGTGGACTGGGGGGGGGGGGTGTGAACTCAAATTTGCCGAGTGGTTGGTCAAACTTTGCCGACTGTGTAGTAAAAAAAGGTATACTGTTATTTATTTACGTTCTGGCCAATTCTGGACATTATATCCCCCCCCCCCACCCCTTTACGACCGTGATCGGAAGTTTCGCCATTCCATCCCCTTAGGGTTTGCCCCTCTCGTACTATACTCGTCAAAAATATCTACTAAGTAATGTTCAAAGTTGAGCCGCTTCATCTACAATATAAAAATATTTTGCAATAATTTAGGAATTTAACAAACACTACGCTAAAAAACCTATGAAACTCGAACTTACCTGATGGTCGACGTTCTCTTGTATCGTAGGCAACGTCATGTTGGGTAAGGGGGAGCTTTTATGAACAGCAGAGGGGGAGGCGGAGCTGTTATGAACAGTACGTAAAGTTTCTGGTATTACAGTAACATTTTCATCGGAATTTGTTACTAATTCTGTTCCTGCAGTTTTCGGGTCATTTGTTCTGTCTTGTAGAAATTTACCGTCGTCAGACTCAGAAGTAAAAAAATTTACACTGACTTACTAGCAGCAACTGTCTGTTGTTCTGGCTCTATTGTAATTTCTAGTGCTGGATTTATGACAACCTTTGCCGATTTTATTCACCGGTACCGCAACTACCTGCACGAGTACATGTTTTCAACTGTTTTCTCTCATGAGTCGTTTTATAATCATTGACAAACTGCGTTCCACAGTCCAAACACTCAACTTTAACTCGTCCTCTTTTTCTTGTTGTTGAAAAACTTGTCGAATTCTTAGACTTGTATTAAATTCGATCATCCTACTAGCTTCAGTCAGTCACAGGCAGCAAACGTAATCAACTCATCAGGCAAAATGCTGGCCAATGATCATTGTATTCGTATCTGGATGATGTTTACGCGCTGAATTTCAGCAGAATGAAATAAAAAAAAATTCGGTGGAACCATTGGATGTTATCAACTCACCCCTCCACACACCCCCTTACGGAACGCCCCTGGTCAAACTTATTCGAAAATAATTAGAACGGATTTAACGTTCGCCCTAGCAGAATCTGTTTAATGAGAGTCGATGCTGACTTCCTAGGATGCTATACACAAAACTCTTGGTTTCAAGTACAGCTAACTAGGGATCACCCGTAAGGAGTGTTTTTGCTTTTGGCTGCTTTCAAATCGATAAGGAAGCGTTGAAAGAGCGGAGACTGAGTCCGTCCTCTCTGCCATGTCCGGTGTAACGTGATTTGAGGGGGTGGGGGGGTGGGGAGGGGGATAACGGGTGAAGGAGTAGAGAAATAAGAAAACAGAAAAAAAGAAAGGGTCCGATTTCTCAATTCGAATGCGGAAATGCTTACAAAATGGTGGGGGTGGGCAGGACGTCACGATCGTTTTCGAGTGACAAAGAGTGACGATATGGGCTCATTGAACTCTTAATGATCGCGGAAGAAGTTAACGTTGGTGGGGGGTTGGTGGGGGGGAAGGGGAGGGTAATTCTTTATCGGCATTAATGATGTCAACGAAGAATGCCCAGTTAGTTTTACTTGTATACCCTCTCCCCTTCCCGCTTGTAGTTGGGATATGATTGTGTTCCCGTTTCACCGATTGTCACTATTCCTCCATCTGCATCATCACTAGACAAAATCTGGATCTGATGGGTAACTTTTCTTTTACCCATAAATTGCTCAGCCTTTAACATGAGATTATCGAAATGACGAAATGATTGTTATGGGTTCTTAAAGTTAAGGTAAGGAGATACGAGAAATTACGTCATAATCTTTCTCGGTACTCCATATACAGGGTGTTTCTAAACCCTACGCACAAACTTAAAGGGTGGCTTCCATGACACAAAGGACGGATAAAAAGTGCTGTAAACGTGTGTCCGGAAATGCTCCCTATGGGCACTGCGGGCCCCCGAAACCCGGTCCCACCTCAATAACTCGGAATCCGTCTGAGTGGGTGAATTTAAATAATCAAATGTATAATTGAGAAAATTGCATCTGTTTAAGTGTTGTGCTTGAAGAATGTTTTTAAGACATTCAGCACAACACCGCTTCAACAGATACAATTTTCTCAATTGTATACATGATTATTTAAATAAAAAATCATAAATATTTATCCGTGCACAGTTTAACAAGTAAAGTGAAACTTCTGTCATATAACCCTTTTTTTTTACAGCAACTTGAAGTTTTTTGTTTGTAATCCAGTTTTTAATTTAATTCTTTGCCATTGTTATGCTTTGCCAATTTGTTAGTTCAACTAGCAACCTCTTACAAATAACTGGTATATAATGACCTTTGTGTTTTAATTCATAAATATTCTTTATTAAACCTTATTTATTAACGGTATTTGCAGTTTTAATGTTTTTGTTGTAAGAAAATTAATTTTAAGAGGCACTTTTATTCTAAATTTGCTTTCGTAATAATTTGTTAAACTTATAACATAGTGTCTTAATTTTAGCATAATTAAAATTTTATTATCTTCAAAATAATTTGGTTGTTGAATTATGAGTGTTCCCTTTCGCAAAAAGTACTTTTAACGATTTTATTTTGGACTTTCTGAAGATGGGTCATTTTGTACATAGGTGTGAATCCGTATAGGCTACCTCAATGCTGCATCTCATGTTTTAGAAAGGTTTTGAGAAGGATTAAGTGCAAAACCAGTTTTCCGTCAGTTTTCGTATAGATGGATCTGGATGGATTGGTGATTAGTAGTAGCCGCCATCTTGTGGGCATGTCCGATTCGCCTGTTACGAAATGACGTCACACTATCCATCAGTGCGACGGAAGCTGAGAGCATGCCACGTGTTTGCCACTATACTAATGTTGGAAGTGGTATCACGTATTACGTATTATGCAATCTGCACGAATTCGGTTGCGGAATCGTAAGTTAGAAATACGAACACACGAAGATACACTTGCTTATGCTTTTGAAGATGGCTTTGTGTCGTCCAGATAACACGTTACCTGGGGCCCTAGCCTAGAGAAGGGAGCTCCAACCGTCGGAGAACTCGTAGCGCTACGGTATGTAACGCCGAAAATGTCCGAAAATATTGGGGCATGGATTTCATCTTCGACTTCATAGATCGGGTGCACTAAAACTACCTTGTCACAAAACTAGAAACAAATCACAACAAAACTGCAAACGTTATCGTCTCCCCAAAAGATAAACAAACCAAGGAACTGCTTCTCTTGTTCGACCAATTATTCTTTCAAGAATCTCTTAAAATTATAGCGTGTTCCAATGCCACCATCAAGTGACAAAGAATGCGATAATTGTCGAAAATCGACAATGTTCGGTGACGAGCAGTAGAACCAACAGGATTCTGGAGGATCTCGGTAAAAAAAAAAGGTCCAGAGAAAAAGTTCCTGTTCCAAGCGCCACAAACAAGCGAATTAATTGGGAGGATTAGTCGAGTCGCCGGCAGAAGCGCTTTAATTATTATCCCCGTGGATGAGGTTTTGTGGACCCCGTGGGACTCGCACCGGAAATTGAGATGCGTGAGGCAGCGCTCCGAGTTAAGCCTAACATGGAAGCCAAAACATTCCGGACGAGAGAGACCTTGGAGGATTTAGGATTTGAAGCTGCGAGATTCAAGCTAAAAAAAAGACTGTACTTAATTTATACAAATTTAGCGTAAATTGATAATAAATATGTAGCAGCCTTGGGGGTTTTTGATTAATGGAGAGATTAAGATGTTACGAAGGGCAAAGGGGAAATTATGAGGTGCTCAAGTTTCTGGATTATTGGGATAATCCTGATGAAAAATGGATCATTTGAACAAAAGCGAACACGTGTCGTAATAGGTACGGTTTTGAGTTTAGGTGAATTTTGGATTAAGGGAGTTCTTGTATGACCCTAACAAGTCACAAAAAAAAAGCCTTAAAAGTGTACAAATATACAGTAAAAAACATCACGTTTCGGAGATTGCTGCATGCCGTTCTCAAGTGCAAATAAGTTTAAAAAAGCTAGCACATGTATAATGCCATGGTCAACACAAACAAATTTCAAATTCAAAAAAACCAAAAACTTAAAACAAAACCTAACCTTCTCTGAGCAGAATAGGTTAGTTAGAGGCAAGAGTTGACTTCTCCCCTGCGAGTGCAGGTTCGAATTGAGGAGCGTTGGAATTTCACTTCATTTCATATGCTGGTGCATCTGGATTATTGCATGGGTTTAGGTTGGTGAGGGAGGATAGACGGTTTGTTTTATACTGTGAAAATCCTAAATCGTGCAAGAGTGGTAGATATTCATTTATATTTATATTTTATACTAGAGGAAGCCCATGCTATGCACGGGGCCGGTCATGAATTAAGTTTACGGACACATTCCCCGGGACATTTTCCTGGAACATTTTTCCGGCACTCTTCCCGACGACTTGTCAGATTGATCGACCACTCATGCCTGCCTCCTCTTTGCATGCAGGTTGAATGGGAGAGCGCATTTTCAATGCGGGCACGAGGAGGGGAGAAGTGATTGTCTGGCCCGACGACTTGTCAGATTGAACCTTTATTGAGTTGATCGACCACTCATGCCTGCGTCCTGTTTGCATGCAGTTAGAATGGGAGAGTGCATTTGCAATGCGGGAGTGAGGAGGGGAGAAGTGATTGTTGTCCTTCCGGTTTTTCTTTTAGCCGGCCTCCAGAATTATTATTTAGAGATTTATATTTTATATTTACACGATTTAGGAAATTCACACTATAAAAAAAAGTTTGTCACCCCCCCCCCCCCCCCCAACCGAAACCCATGCAATAATCCAATGCAAAAATTATAAAATGAAGTGAAATCCCACAGCTCCTCACTCCGAACCAGCACTCGCAGGGGAGAGGTCAGCTTTTACCTATTGCTAACCTGTTCTGCTCAGAGAAGCTTAGGTTTTGTTTTTAGTTTTTAGTTTTTTTTTTAATTTGAAATTTGCTGGTGTATTTGTGTTGGCCTTGACCATGGCGTGATATGCATCCTGTACTTTTAAACTTCTTTGCACTTGAAATTTGACCTCATAATGGTATACACGATTCTTCACGGTTTAGATGGTATAGATCTTCCTTTTTTTCGATTTGGCCCCACTAAGCATCAACACCCGTGGTCATGGCTGGAAATTATCATTCCCGGCTTCCCGACTTGACTGTCGGCGAAATTTCTTCTGCGTTCGGACTGTCCCCATCTGGAACGCTCTTCCAGCGGAAGTGGTAGATGCCCCAAATCTAAACTCTTTTAAGCGACGCCTCATGTACCCAGACCTTATTAAATTTTTTATGACTTTCAATCTTTGGTGCTTTTAATTTCTAACTTGTATGACCCTAACTAGTCAGAAAAGTTGAAAATTTGTAAACATCAATAGTATTTTTTTTTTAGAGTACATAAGCATTTCGTGACGCAACAGTATTTGAGCGTAATTATGATGGCCAAATTATTGATCCAACAGTTTGTCAAGGTCTTGGTCATTTTCCTGATAAGGTAGACATGAAAGCATAGAGAAGGTAGATAAGCAGAAGCCTGGTAGACAGATGCCTACAAAAACAACATGCAAGGGCAGAGAAACCACCGAGACGAAGCCTGGCACTGATAAATAATAACATCTAGTAAATATTTGTAATAAACGGGGTTTAAATAAAAGGTCTTAAAAGCCCTTATAAATCTTAGAAAAAATCTGCACCAAATTCAAAATTTGAAATATTTCAATTTTAACTTTTTATTAGATCAATATCATAATTCCTTGAAGTTTTCCATTAAACCTGTATTCTCTGTCATATGCAATTAATAATAAATAATAATAAATAATGTTCACCACAATTAACGTGGTAGGTACCGGAAGGGGGTTGAACCACTAATACCGGACCAACAAGAGGGTGGGAAACAGGGCTGTTTTTCGGGCCAAAATCAAAGTCAAGATGGTCGTTTGAGGTAGGAATGCAGTGGTTCATTGTGTAGCATTCTACGAAAGCCAGTTAACCTGTTCATATTAACCGTCGCAGCACCAAGGGCATTCCAAATTGGGACGACACGGACCGAAAAGAAATCTCGGCAACAGTTAAGGTGCGAGCCCTGCACAGACAACTTCCAGCGGTGTCCCCTAGTCACTTGACCGTTTGGAGCTTTATCGAAGAAAGGGAGATCAACAGAGATGAGACCGCGCAGGATCTTGTACGTTAGGATGAGATCAAACTTAATTCTCCGCAACTCGAGTAATTCGAGGCCATCCTTTGGAGGTGTGTTAAATGATCGATGTCGCGCAAGCCCGGTAGACTTTTAGTAAAGCGGCACTATACCAACTCAATTTGGTCGATATCCTTTAATAGGCTAGTAGACCACACCGGGGTTGCGTACTCGAGTAATAGTCGAACAGAAACCTTAAAAGCCTGGATTCTAGTATCTGTGTTGCCAGATGTGAAGCATCTGTTGACAATTATTGCTAAGCGACGAAAGGCTAAAGCACGAATTTTCAGACAGTGTAATGAAGGCTTCAGATTCCTGGTAAACCAGATCCCCAGGTGTCTTACTTCGTCAACCGAAGGCAAGGTTACATACTCCAAGTGAAAACTATGACAAAGGTTATGTGTACCGACGTGAAAAGATAAACATTTATGCGTCGAGAGTGGTAACTGCCAAGAATTTGACCAACTAACCACCTTCAGGATTTCAGCTTCTAAATCAGGTTGTTGAAATGGAGTTATATTTGCAGCCCCAATTTTTAGGTCATCTGCGAACTTGTATCCGAATGTGTTAACATTATTAAAAGTTAAGTTGTTTAAGTATATCACGAAGAGTAAGGGACCGAGGACCGAGCCCTGAGGGACACCTGCTGTGTGCGATTTTGTAAAAAAGCAGATAGCCAACACCAAAGACTGGCGCCGATGCCACATGTTTGAATCTGAAATAGAAGTTTACGATGGATTGCAGACTCAAAAGCCTTCTTTAAATCGAAATCTTCTCGCAGAAAACTGTTCATTCCTGTTCATTAAGTCTTCTCGCAGAAGACTGTTCATTCCTGTTCATTAAGTCTTCTCGCAGAAGACTGTTCATT